>VRLP01002125.1:0-98726 GCA_009660295.1 Lophius piscatorius | reverse complement strand
GGACTGTTTCACTGTGTGAACCTGGACTGTTTCACTGTGTGAACCTGGACTGTTTCACTATGTGAACCTGGACTGTTTCACTGTGTGAACCTGGACTGTTTCACTGTGTGAACCTGGACTGTTTCACTATGTGAACCTGGACTGTTTCACTGTGTGGACCTGGACCGTGTGTGTTTTTGTGCGCTGCACACATAAACATTTGACCCGGCGTTCTCGCGCAGAATCAGGATCCAGATGGTTTTACTGTCATATTTCCTCGTGACCAGACCGCCGCTCCTCGCAGACGCACGGACTCCGTGTTGCACAACATGGCCGCTCTGCTGTCAGCGTGGCGGCGCTGCATGTGTGAGCATCAGAACCGTACGAGCTGCCAACACCTCGGCCATAGCAGCACGCCAAATTTTAAATGAATGCCCTGTCATTCAGCGTGTGTGTGTGTGTGTGTGTGTGTGTGTGTGTGTGTGTGTGTGTGTGTGTGTGTGTGTGTGTGTGTGTGGTCATAATGTTATGCCTGACCGGTTGTTGTTGTTTCCTGCTGAGTTAATTCAATCCGTCTTATCCGTCCTTTGATGTTTCTGTTATCTCCCTGGTAAATGTTTGTGCTTTTGTTTTGTTGTTTATTTGTTTATCCTCTCTCTCCCCCACAGAAGCCGGGGATGGACGTCGCCGATGGTTACGTGACGTTTGTTCGCCACTCCCAGGACATGCTGCGGGAGAAGGTCAACGAGGAGGTGTACGTCGAGAGGTTATTTGATGTAAGTACGCCGCCGCCGCCGCTTCCTCCTCTTCATCACAGCGAGGCTCATAGACGGCGGGCTGTCAATCATAACGCCCTCCATCAGGGTAGGTGAAAGATATAAAGACGCCACTCTTCACGCGTCAGAGTCACGTGATCAGAGTCATGTGATCCAATAAAGGAGTAAATATTAATGTAAACAATTAAAAACAGAAGTTAGGAAGAGACTTAGTCGTCTGTCCTTCATCACGCCGTCTTCAGGTCAGGACTCTGAGGCGATGTGTGCGGTTTGATGCAGGCCGCCTGTGGAGAAACAGTCCAGGTTCACACAGTGAAACAGTCCAGGTTCACACAGTGTAACAGTCCAGGTTCACACAGTGAAACAGTCCAGGTTCACACAGTGAAACAGTCCGGGTTCACACAGTGAAACAGTCCAGGTTCACACAGTGTAACAGTCCGGGTTCACACAGTGAAACAGTCCAGGTTCACACAGTGTAACAGTCCGGGTTCACACAGTGTAACAGTCCGGGTTCACACAGTGAGTGAGTTTCCTTTAAGTGACACAAACATTCAGTGAGTCTCTGATCTGAGTTCAAACTGGACCGATTCTCCCTGAAAACACTGAAACGGTCCACAGTGACATCAGTCGTCCACTGAGCCTCAGACCTTTTCCTCCTCCTCCTCCTCCTCCTCCTCTCCTCCTGTGGATGCCGGTGGTTCTGGTCCTGAGGAGGGATTATCCTCAGCGGTGATTAGTCTCGCTGAGTCAGCAAACAGTCCATCAATGGAAGCAGACACAAAAGGATCCGTTAGTCCGATGGCTCAGTTCTGTTTACAAGGGTCCACCAGTCCGACCCACAGCTCCTCTCAAAGAAGCATTAAGGTGGAGATTCAGGCGCCGTCTCTTTGTCCCAGCTCCTCGTCATGGTCCACACCGCCACGCCATCCAGAGGGAAGTGGAATTAAGACGCTGGACCGACTTAATCCAAGGAGCAAACCCAACAGAACCGTTTCTTTTTGTGATGTTAACAAGCACCGAGGTTACGTTCACACCAACCTTATTTAGTCTGGACCAAAGGTGCCGGTATAGAACCTCCGAAGGTTCATGATCCGGGTCAGAATCCAGGCTCCAGCAGGAATGGAAATAATACGTCTCATAAATACGATCATTGATTGTGGATCACATTCCTCCGCTAAGACCCGGCAAGTCCCGCGGGCCTTGAGTTTGACACGTGTGATCTAGGGCTTTAGTAGATCCGGAGAGGGGCTCCATGATCCATCGGGGTCCAGTTAAACCAGCGGACGCCATGCTGCGATGTCGGAATCCAGTAATCAGATTACTGATGGTAATCTGCCATCAAGTCAACAAACATGTTTTCTTCACGGTCCTTTAAACCGGACCGGATCTCCTTCCTGAACTTGATCCAGGCTCAGACAGACAGAAACACTCCTCCGTCACACAGCTCTGTTTCTGTCCATCCATCCATCCAAGCATCCATCCGTCCGTCCGTCCATCCATCTACTATCCATCCATCTGTCTCTCATCTGTCTGTCCATCATCCATCAGTCCATCCATCTACTATCCGTCCGTCTGTCCATCTCTCATCTGGCTGTCCATCATCCGTACATCCATCCATCCATCCATCCATTTATCTCTGTCTATCCATCCATCCTTCATCCATCTATCTCTCCATCCCTATCCTTCTTTCCATCTGTTTATCCCTACGTGGACAGGGATCAGCACGGTCACTTCAACTGGTCCTCATATGCAGCACACTATGACATCACTGTGACATCACTGTGATGTCACAGTGACGTCACTGTGCGTTGTGACACCTTTCTATCAGAACCGGCATGAACTATCTCCAGTATTTGTGCTTCAGTAGATCGTCTGAGGGATCAGACATCACGACCTGCAGTTAAGGAGGTTTTCCGATCCAGTCCTCTATCATCACATTCCGGTCCTTGTTTTTTTGAAATCCTGCTCAACCTGAGTTTAAGTAAACCTGAATCATCCTTGTGTGCAGCTCTGGTTATTCTTGATGTCCAGGAGAACCCTGATGTCATCTTGCAGACTGAACCAAGTTGACGTGTTCACCGCCACGTCTCTTCGTTGGTGCCGGCAGGCCTTGAGGTGTGATCCGTCTCCGCGCGTCCGTCCTGATGGCGGCGGCGGCGGCGGACAGACAGGCGCCCACCGCTGCACGTCAGCTGTTTGTCGTTGAATCTTGACCCGGTTCTCCGCCGTGTTTCCTCCTCTCCTCTGCCGGGAGACGTCACACCCCGACTCTTCTCTGTTGTCATTCCGGATCAGTTCTCCCGCCGGCGTCACCGCGGACGACGAAGGTGTCTCTCTGAAGCGCTGTTGTGCTTTTCTTGTCCCTCCACCATTTTCTCCACTCCTCTCAGTCTCGGTTTTAATCCTCGAAGTAAAGATGTTGGGCTTTATTTGTGGTCCGGGATCAGATCCATATCATTGGTTTTGGGCCTTTAGACTAATGCCTACAGAACTTTGTAGAACCTTTAGCTGTTGACCTGCTGCTAAGTCGGCGGATAGACAGATCTTTAATGATGATAGGTGACATGAGCTAACTTAAGCGATAATGCTAATGTTAGCCAACTTTGGTGACGATAACTGACATTAGCTAACAACTATGATGATAGGTGACAATAGCTAACGTAAGCGGTATAAGTGACATTAGCTAACTTTAGTGATGATAGCTGACATTAGCTAACTTTAAGCAATGATAGCTTAATTAGTTAGCTGACTAACTTTAGCTATAATAGTTTTAAATTGTTAATCTGATGACATTAGCTAACATATACAAGGATAGCTGACATTGGCTAACTGTAACGATGATAGCTTATATTAGATAACATCAGTAATGATAGTTGACATTAGCTAACACTAGTGACAGAATGACATTAGCTAACACTAGTGACAGAATGACATTAGCTAACACTAGTGACAGAATGACATTAGCTAACACTAGTGACAGAATGACATTAGCTAATATTACCAATCAGAGCTGTCATTAGCCAACTGTTGCGATGATACCAGAAATAAGCTAAACATTGTCTATGATAGCTAGCATTAGCTACTTTTAAAAATGAGAGCTGACACTAATAAACATTAGTCATGAAAGCAAAGATGAGCTAACTTTTAACGTTGATAGCTGACAGTATGTTAAGCGATGATACCCAACATTAGCTAATTTTACCCATGATAGCGGATATTTGCTAACATTAGCAATTCTAGCTGAAACAAACCCTTTGAGGTTTTTTCTTCTACTGATGCGTGATGGAATCCATCTCACCCTCTACCGATGTCTGCTTCACTGTAAAGGGGGGGGGGGGGGGGGGGTCTTTCTAAAAAAAAGGTAGGGTGTGCTTTTTTTATTTTTTTCTTTTTTTTTTTCCCCCCCCCCCCCCCCCCCCCCGGGGGGCCCCCTGCAATTTTTTTTTTTTTTTGTGGGGGGGTGGGTTGCCCCCCCCCCCCCCCTTGGGGTGTTTGGGGGGGGGGGGGGGGGGGGGGGGGGGGGGGGGTCTTCTTGAAATAAGGTCAGGATGGTCTTCTGTTAATCTTTGCTTTGTTAGTTGCCCCCCCCCCTCCTCACCCTCTGGGGGGCCACTGACTACATTTATTTATCTGTTTTGTCCGTTTCCCCTGCAGAGGATTACGACCCGTGTCAGATTCAGGCCCACGATACGACCCAGCGCTCATATTTACACGTGGCTTAAAAGGCTCCGCCCACAGAGTTGAAGAGACAAAGTTTAATCCGAATAAATAAAGAACTCTCACCTGTTTACGTTTAATCTTGTTGTTTCATGATGTTTTCCTGAACAGTCGGGATACTTTTTTTTTCTTTTTGATTGCAGTTGATGAGATTAAAGTTTTGATAAATCTCCCGTCGACATAAATAATGAAAGAATATATTTCAATAAAGTTTTTAAATCCATTGAGTGTTCCGATAATCTAATAGTGACCGTAAAGAGATTACATTATCAAATCACCTCGTCATTTTAGCGTTCACACGTCCACATCAACAACAACAACAACAACAACCGGCTTATATTATTATTAGCCTGTTGAAGAAGCTAACACTGCTGTTAGCCTGTTTCACCTGCTAACCCTTGACCCTTTTGATTGAGCTAGCACTGTTGCTAGCTAGGTGGAAAAGCTAGCTCTGCCATTAGCACTTAGACATAGTGACAATGTTATTTGTCTGTTGGAGAAGCTAACACTTTTGCTTATCTGTCAGAGAAGCTAATATTGTTGTTAGCCTGTTAGAGAAACTTCACAGAGATTTTAGATTGTTGGACAAGCTTAACACATTGTTAGCCTGTTGGACAAACTAGCACTGTTATTAGCTAGTTGGAAAGTTAACACTGTTTTGAGACTGGTGGACAAACTAAGACCTTTTTTTGTTGTTGTCGTTGGACAAGCAAACACTGTTTTTAGCTTGTAGGAGAAGCTAACGCTGTTGTTTACCAGTTGGAAAGGCTATTATTATTGATGTAAGCCTGTTGGATCATCTAACGCTGTTGTTAGCCAGTATGTGGATCTAACACTGCTGTTAACCTGTTGGACGAGCTAACACTGTTAGCCCGTGTGGACCATCTGAACAGAATGGATGTTGACCCGACCTTCTGCTGGAAGGTTTTCGGGTAGGAGGTGGGACCTCCTCGGAGTAATCACGCGTCCTTAAGCTTGTTTGGATCTCCTCTCTGAGACGATCAGCCGGAGGTAAGATGTCATTTTAATTGGGGTTATGACATAAATTTATTTTAAGACGGCGTCTAATATCTGCAGATTATCAGCAGATTATTTCACCGGCGCCTCATCGTGTCCATATATGTGTCAGTTTGAGTGACGGTGTCAGCAGACGGTCCATATGTGCCCTGGTAAAGTTACAATAAACAATAATAAATAATAATTATGCTCTGACATAGATTCTGAGGGGGGGGGTCAGAGTGAGACGTTTGTAATTGATACTTGACCCACTTTCCTCTTCTTATTTTTTTCCTCGTCTTCCAAGTGTTTAAATCAGATTAATCCAACAAACGCAATCCTGACCTTCAATCCAATCGACCTGCTTTTTAATATCGTGTTTTTTGCCGTCGAGAAAATTGCTCCGAGGGCAGGCAGGTGTCCCTGGCGCCATGATTAATCCGCCGCAGAGAGGTGGCTCATGGGAAGGTGCTTTTATTTTCCTCACTAACCTCAGAGCAGAAAGATCGGACAGAACAGAAGTCGGAAATCTGAATTTGTGTAATTTTGGTTCACCAGAAACATGTTTCTATTCTATCTTAACTTAGCGTAGCATTTAGCATTAGCTATAGCATTTAGCTAATGTATGACGGCTGTAAATGAAGCCAGGAGTCGCAGGTTAAGATGGCACACACGCGCTCTAAAGCAAAAAATAAATGCTATATATATATATATATATATATATATATGAGGGGGGGAAATTTTGTGAACGTTATTTTCTGGACGTCAAAGGTTTGACGATGGCGGCGCGGCGAAATCCGATCAATCCTCATGAAACATGACGAGCTCGTAACTTCACTTTCCATCGTCCAACCTCTCCCAAACTTGACATGTTGGATAAGAGTCCCGCCTTGAAGACGCCCATACGATGATAAACAGTTAAAGTGATAGCGCCGCCTGTTGGCAACAGCCTCAAGTGACCAATCGCCTCTGCTTTACGTGAAAATATAGTGTTCTCCCTTTATGGAGTGTGACTTATGTATGAAATGAAACCCATGTTCTCAAACCGGTGTAAATACCAGAAGCAATTTAAATAAGCTTTAATTATTATTTATTCATGCGTTCAGATTGTTTGTCTAATCTGCACAGATGACCCACCGGACTAACAAAATATAAAGCTTACTGTAGTTTCAGAGTGTTTGCCGGGATGACTCCATGTGTGCGACGGGGGAATAGTCGAGAAATTAATTTGTCCCCTGCAGCCCCCCCCCCCCCTTTTAGATGTTTAGTTCTTGAAAGAGTGGCTGAAGAGGCCCGGATTAGGACAGATGTGCTTAAATGATACTGAAAGGGGGACTTAGTGCGGCGCAGCCGGGGGATCATTGATTAAAAACAGCCACGTCTTTAGCTTGAGCCAAATCCAGCCCTCCACTGATACACCATAGCCGCCCCGTGAAACCGCGGCCAACCAACACGCCAGCCGGGGGTTTTTATGGGGGGGGGGTGAAGGAGAGGAGGAGGAAGATGAAAATATTGCCGTGGAGCCTTCGGGCCCCTCCCTGGTTGCGTATACTGGGATTACACAGGTCAATTATACACTTAATCTGCCTTCGCCCGCCGAGGATTAGGAGCGCGGCTCATTGATTGATTTGAAGTATTTCCGTTGACCTTGGGTAGTTATCGGATTCTCAAGCGTGGCGGAATTGCACTTCTGTGTGACGAAAGTTAAAGCGCTTTTTAATCGCCGCTGCTCCGACCCGGACGGCTGCGGCGGAGCAGAGCCGGGGGGCCAGGGGTCAGATTGAGCCGCAGATTGCGGAACGTCTGATTGTTGTCCCCGCCGCCGCTGGCCGGGTTTGTGGACAGCGAATGCCCGGCAGACTGGCGGTCATACCACTTGGCTGTCCGTGGGACGCTTCACCACTTTGCCGTCGCCGGTCGTGAACTGGCGGCGCCACGGCCGCGCAAAAGTGAACAATTCAATCAACACTGAGCTCAGGCAGCACGCAAACTTAATTCCTCAGCCCGTCAGATGGCGGCTCTTATATAAAGAGAAGAAGAAGCCGCTGGCGCCGACACGGAACCGTAGACGCCGTTAAATCAGAAACCCGTCAGCGTCCTAAGAAGCGGCTCAATATGTAATATTATAGGGATTAAAGGTCAAACAATGTCAACATCACGACGTTATAAAACCTCAAATGTTCCGATTTTGTCCGGAAATCTCGGGGTAATGTTATTAAAGGAAGTCCGACGGTTGGACTTCCTTAAGTTCATGTCAGTTAGCTTCAAGAATCAGCGTCGCAAGAACCAGCGTAGATTTTTCCTACGTTTTCACGTCAACATTGTGGATGTGGAGGAAAAACTTGGGGCGAGAGCGAAATTTAAAGTCAAGATTTTTAGATCTGGTCTTTAAATGATCCTGATTCCAACCAGATTTTAATTTAAATCTGTCTAGACTCTCAAAATGTGCGTTTAGTCCAGCAAAGGTGACCAGCTTAAGCTTTTAATCACAGGTCTTGTTGAAGAGTTGACCTTTACTCGGGTTGATTTCCCGACGTTTCCTACAGAACAAGAAGAAAAAAAATCCATTCCTGATCCGTCCACCTGGTTTTTTTCTAAAATATGTTTGCGTACTTATTGGCAATAGCTCCGAGCTTTTAACGATGTTTATGTGCGTTAAATCAGTGAAGGAATTCTTCTTCTTCATGATGATGCCGTTTTTGTTGTAGGCCTCATATTTGCTCTTTTGCGTCAGACGACATTCTCTTCGCCCGACAAACGCGGCGCTGCAGCAAAAGTCTTCTGGTTGTTTTTTCGTGGCCGTCGGTGATCTCCGTCTCAAACATCTGTAACTGGATCGCGGCAGCGGAGCGGAGGACAAAGGGCGCCGGTGGGAATAATGGGGGGGAAAAAAGGCCAGCTGAGCGGGACGGGTTAAATTGACTGTGTGCGAAACATGTCCTGAAAAGGTTTCACTTCCGTTTAATGAAGTCTCCTAAGCAGCTTAGGTCTCCTCAGTAATTATCCAGGGAGAGCCTTCCGTTTCCCCGCTTCGCTCTCTTTCGCCTGCACCTCCTCCGGGGGAGCGTTCCCGGCGCCGCCGCGCCGGAAAGGGAAACCGCCGAGGGTCGGCGCTGAAGCCGCGATCATCCCGAGAGGAGGGAAATACAAGTTTAATGGAGACTCCTCTTTTGTGGAGCCCCGCTGGTTTATTGACGAGGGGCCGACGGGGTGTATTGATCGAGGACACGCATGTCATTTCTAGGGTCTCTATCAACCCCTCCCCCCCTCCCTCCCCCCGCCTTGTTAAAAAGGGAGGTACGGTGGCATTTGTTTGATTAACTTGTCCGACAAAAGTGACAGCTGCTCACGGGCGCATGTGGATGAGTGGCCCAGCGCCGCTCCCTCTTTGTACATCTGTCAGAGCCGGAGCGGGGCGAGCCGAGTGAAAAGAAACAAATTGGACCCAAAAAGAAGGCCATTCACCTTCCCCGAACCCCCCTCCGGCGCTCCGGCCCTCTCTCTCATTCAGGTGCTCGGCAGGACTCTCAAGTGCTCGCTGGCTTATTCCATTTTCACTGCCCCTATAGAGTTCCCTGAGCCCACAAGTGTTTTAGTCCCCTTCTTCCTTCCCTCAATCCACCCTAAGCGGCTCTTTGTAAGTAGAATGGCTCACTTTTCTCAGGGCCCGAAGCTGCCGGCTTTTTTCTTCCCTCATTGTCCGCCGCCGAGCTTTTCTGCCGCTCTTTGTATGTTTACTCAATGACCAGTCGTAATTCCAACTGTTTGGTTCCTCACAACACCCGCCGGCCCAAATATACGCCCGGTCCTCCTCCAGACGCCGTTCTTACAAACTTGTTTAGTCCGCAGAGGTGACACTCGCGGTAAGAAGGAGTTTTTTGTAAGGGACCCAGATTGACTGCAGACCTGAGATAAACATTTACCTTTTCTGCCGCGGTTCCGGGTCCGACTGCCGTCCTGTCCGACCCAGCTGTGCTCGGGCTTCGCTTCGCCTTTTGTGTGGTCGGTACAATCAAAGCAGTTTGAGACCCGTGAGCCGGTCCAGCCCCAAAATCTTACTTTAGCGGAGAGAAAAGAAACTAGATCCAGCACAAGAGGCCCGTTGATCTTTTGTCCAGGGCTTTCTAGTCTTTCTCCGCACACGATGTAAACGAGAGAAAGTAAGGACGACTTCCCCGCAAAAACAGCCACAGTAGACGGAGTCCAAACGTTCTAAAACTCTGATCCACATTCTCTAGAAATTAGCACCCAAAAAAAAATCTGCCAATGGGG
Source organism: Lophius piscatorius (assembly GCA_009660295.1). Lineage (NCBI taxonomy): Eukaryota > Metazoa > Chordata > Actinopteri > Lophiiformes > Lophiidae > Lophius > Lophius piscatorius. The sequence goes on along the minus strand of VRLP01002125.1, from coordinate 88,986 downwards.
TAAAAAAAAAAAAAAGTTGCTTGGATAGAATTCTTAAAATGAAGATAACTAGAAAAAAATTCATCAGAGCGCGCAAACGTCCGCTAAGGCCCAACAGAACCGGAGGTTTAGGAGCATTTCCTGCAGATTGCCAGCCTCTAAATCTACTGACAACTCCAACAAACTCTCTGAGTATCTCTCCGATGCTCTGTAGCCGCTCGTCTTCTGCGCCTTCCACTTCAGCATCTCTGTTCAGCACACTGAGCCCCCAAACTGCAAATCCCAAAGGAACATCAAAGGAACTCTTGAAACTTGTCAAAACATTTAGTTCTGTGTTGAAAGAGCGCTAGAGGAGTTTAGAACCAACGTCAGTCTTTGGATGTTTCCTCTGCCGGTGCTAGAAGATAAGGCTTCCAGAAGTCCAGTCCAGAACAGGCGGATGAGTGAGATGATCTCGGTTTGCGGTTGGACGAAGCTGGACTGAGCCTCCGGCGCCTGGTTCAGACACCGTTTTTGAAATGACCTGGTCATTACTGGTCAGAACCTGGCGACGACGCACGACCGTCAGGTTTAGAAGTATGACATCATCGACGAACTTCGACGTGTTGCTCGGGACGGAAGTCTAGTTTGTTAGAATTCAGATTCATTAAACTTGAGGTTATAATCGGGGCGTCCTCCGCTCGGACTGGTGACGGTAATATTACATGTAACGGACCCGAACAGGTTCTGAACTCTAGGATGTGACATTTGTATCTTAATACGTCAGAGAAGCTGGAGACGTCTGTAGTAGTTGATATTAGCCTGCTGCTCAACTCCCGTTTATTTGACCTACTGACGGATTTGGCCAATCATCATCATCATCAAGGCGTCATCATATTTTCAGGGACAGGTCGGAAACTGGGAAAATGGGATTACTGAGAACACGTCGCCTTAAACGCAGAATAAATGTGTCCGTCTGGACCGGGATGATGTCATCCAGTACGAAAGCCCTCTATTGGGTCTCTGAGGGACGAGTGCTCCTGCTGGATGAGGGGATGGCTGAGGGATGTGGTCCTGGCGGTGCTGGGGCGGGGGTATCTGGACCTTCTCTGTGAGTTACTATGGTAATTGAGCGCCGTCATGAATGGACCCTCTCTGCTGAGCCGGTGAGGACGGACTAGAAAAGAATCTGAAAAGCCGAGCAGGTAGGATTAGACCGGCCCTTTGTCCGGAGTGCATAATGTCAGATTTAAAGCCCCCCCCCTCACCCGCACCAACTTTATCCGTGTTTGCTTCCTCGTCTGCAGTGTGTGTGTGTGTGTGTGTGTGTGTGTGTGTGTGTGTGTGTAAGTGTTTGAAAGAAACAGTAGTGTTGCTTTATGGCACTTGGCGGCCTTCCTTCTCCTTCACAAGGAAGCCTGTCACTTGGTATTAGTGTTGCCGCACCAGCAATCATCATTCCATGCCTCCTGCTAATTGCAGACACAGCTGGGTCTCAGCAGGACATACTCTCTCTCTCTCTCTCTCCCCCCCCTCTCTCTCTCTCTCTCCCTCCCTCGGCATACTTGCATGCTCTTAGTGCAGGAAAGACAATGCCGACTTTTAATCTCTTCTGTGCAGAGAAGAATCTCAGGCATCACATCAAAGCGGTCGGCTAAATGAGAACCCGGTAGATTGTACCACTAATTATGGCACTACAACAGTTTGAATATGTCAATATGACAGATATTACGGTAATTCGTCCTCACACGGCCCTAAACGCCGCTTTTTACTGACCAACCCCTGACGACTGGTGGGGTAAACAACCATCACGTTCGCACCTAAGGCCATTTCACGGTAACCGCTCGCCTATATTTCATGTTTTTTGAGGTGTGGCGGGGCGGGCGGAGGATCCGGTGGGAACCTTCCGGTTAAGCTGGAATCTAAAGTTTTCCAGAGATTCTCCCAAAACCCTTTGATGTTCCCATCAAAAAAATAATAATTTTTTTTTAATTGGGAAAAATGATTTCTTTGCATATTTAATTTTTTCTGAGGCATTTATAAATCTAATATCATAGTGCTTCTAAATTAAGCATTAAATGACAAAATAAATTGTTCAGGCATTATTTTATTAATTTGTTGTATCGTGTATATTTATAATTTCAAATAGGACTTTCTGAAATGTCAGGGTTGCCGCCCCTTTGAGCCGCGGTGACCCCCAGGGCTCCATCCTCGGCCCCTTACACTTTAGCAGATACACACTGACACCGGGTCATATTATAAACACATTCAGTCACGTGTTACACATTTTTTCAAAAAGGAATATTAACTCAAAATGTCCTCGACGAAGCAGCTGAGCAGGACGTTAAAGGGTTAAGACACAAAACTGATTAGGGCGGACAACTTTACATCCACAGAAGTTTTATGTCGGGGCTTGGATTAAAGTATCTTCTAGCTGTTGGCGGCCAACTCCAAAAAGAACAAAAATGTTTTCAGATTGAGGAGACCTCTGAGCACGAATGTAAAACATCACTCGATACGCCGACGATGCTGCGGTGTACGTCACACCAGTTTCACCTGCCTTCGATTATAAGTTTGTTTCTTCACAACACTTCAACTTAGAAACACGATTAAAGGTTTAAACTGGTCACAAGACGTGGAACTTAAATGGGCTTAATGGATCATTTTGATATCCAGACGGGGTTTCATGAAATCCTGGTTTAAGTCGGGCTCATTTTTTGGCTGGTTCTAAATGTCATAATGAGGGGGGGGGGGTCTAAAAAAAATTGTTTACTCCACATCTGTAATATTGGCATGAAAATGTAGGAACATTTGCGCCGGTTCCGATCCACGCTGTAAATTATGACCCTACAAAATCAAAGAAAACCCGATTTTTCATTTGCGCGACGTTTGAACAAATATGTAACAAATCAAGCAGGAAAAAAAAAATAAACAGCAAAATTTCAAAAGTCATAATTGAATTCAAAGCTTTATGAGTTTAATCTCTCTGATCATTCAGTGCCAACCTTTTCAGTACCGCCCCGACATAATCCAGTCTCTACTTAACACGTTCTATAGATTCCTACTCAGCCGTGAACTTTGAAAACACACACACTCTCTCACACACTCACACACACACTCACACACACACAGGCAGAAAGAGGCAGAGTCCCAGGTTGCTTGTAATCCTGGTGTACCCCCCGTGGTGACGCCCCTCCTCAGCTCCAACATTCCTGCCTCTCAGCGCCACAAAAGCTCCTGAGCGGCCCCACAGAGGAGGGTCCGACCCGACAAATCATTTGAGGGTACTGTGTGTGTGTGTGTGTGTGTGTGTGTGTGTCAAGGGGGTAAATATTCTTGAGGGTTTTTTCTGCGCGTCTTCCATCAACAGCGTGTTTTCAGAGCGTGCAAAAGTACCAGCTCACCCAGAAACACCCCCCGATGTTTGGGCTCGCACACTCCTTGAGCCCGTCTCCTAGAACCACATCAGTGTTCGCCCTTCATTAAACCTGGAAGAAAAAAGAAGAGTCTCAGTTTAGAGTAAGAATCTTAAAGAGGCCGCAACGAGAAAGGAAGCGGCGCAACTGAACTCTGAACGTCTCAAATTCTCAAATTATGAGAACTGAAAACTAAAAGGAAACGTTTTCCTGCAAATACGTCCGAAATCTTGGACACAAACAAACAAACAAACAAACGAAGAAATTCAGAACTTTAGTTCCCTTTCTGCATCGGTTCGAGGCGGGACCTTAGCGGGTTTATTCCTGTATAAAAGTTCGCAGGAAAACACAGGAAGTACCTCAAAAGTACTTCAAAGAGAGAAGATATCGATATATTACTTAATATGTTGTGTTAGTTGTAGCAGCGTGTTGGAAAACTGGTAAGAGTAACGTTGTTTACAGTTTACTAGTAGGTCAACCTTCCTCTTGTGGCGGGGCATGAATGGACCAATCAGAGAAGAGCAGTGTTTCATCAGCCAATCAGGATCAGCTGGTTGACTAAAGCCGGGTCTACACGGTACTATTTGAACCCGATTCACACTCGCAAATGAGCCTCAGGACCGCCGAGACGTCTGACGGCTTCAGTCCTTTTTGTCGTTTGTGGCGCAGTGTACACGTGGTCACGACGGCCGATAAGCAGCCCCCCACAGGGGTCACATGATCCAAAGGTTTTTCTGGCACTCAGAAATGTTGGCAGGGTCTCGACTCCATCGGCCGACGTCAGCGCCTTCTCTTCTCGACGCGGCGGAGCGTCTGAGTCGCCATATCTCGCTTACCCACAAGTCTCTCTGCTAAATAGACCAGCGATGATCTCCACGCCGCTCTAGACGCCTACAAGTCCAATTACGCCGGCAACTTTAAAAAAAAAAAGTTTCAGCACGCCTGATGGCAAAAGATTATAACCACAGCTGGTTTCTGTCTTGTTAGCATGTCGCTAACAAAAAAACTTTTTCCGTGACTCAGAGCTTTTAAACAAAACTTTATTGACAAATGTAAATGGCGACGACCGGCTGCAGGAGCCCGACGGGTCCAGACCCCCGCGTTTAACGTTTAATTCATACAGTGTGAGTTTAAATTTAACGGCACAACTGAAAGTCCATTTGTCTCCGTAACGGCATGAGCAGAACCAGCGCAAAATTGTGACATCCCTACAAAAAAATATGAGCAAAATGTTTCCAGCGCCTCCATTAATGAAATAAAATAATTTTGTTGAATGAAGTAAAAAAAAAAACTTTACCGCCGGAGAGAAAACGGATGAAAGTGAAACGGGGCTTTATGAGGTAGTTGGTTGGACTTCCTGTCCCTCGGAGCCTCGTGGAGCCATAACATTATGTCTGTTAGCTTCCAAGTTAGCATAGCTAGAACTAGCACAAATGTTTCTGTGCTTTCTGTTTGAAGTTTACGGCGACGATGAAATCTGAAAGAACCCAATTCCCATTTATTCCAGGAAAGTCCCTCGTCTGGTGACCAGTTTATACTTTTAATCCCGTTTCTATGGTGACGTGTTGTGACGCGAAATGTCCCAGAAGTAGGAGGGGCTTGTTCTCAGTTCATGTATTTTTCTCATTACTTTTTAAGGGACATTTTTTTACGCATTCTTTTATCCCTGAGCCATAAGTTTATCTTGTGTTAGCTTCCATATTAGCATCGCTAACACAAAATAATTCATCCAGCCAAAATTCCCTGAAACCCCATCTAGGTATCAAAACGTGCTGAAGACTAAACGCTGGGGTCCAGTTTGAGCTTTTCTTAACGTTTTTTTTACGTGAAAGTATCGCGAATCAACGCGGCTCCATGAAGGGGCGGAGTTTAAGCTCTGCTGACAATAATTTCCCCATTTTACTCATAATAAATTAGTTTTTTGCATATTTCTTGCAAATTTTTATCAAAACTGCTGCCTAAAAAAAGACAGAAGAGATTTTCTCTGGATCGGTTCTTGAAAGATTCAGCGCCGGTGGAACTTGGTGGTCTTTTCCAAACGCCGGCTCGCCCTCATTAAACGGCAAATAAATGCAAAGGGGTCATGAGAGGGGTGAGTAGGTGGATGTGGGGGGTGGGTGGAGGCGAGGTGTGCCTTTTTTTTTTGCATCGAATCCTGCTGGTGGAAGGCCCCCCCTGCCAAGCGCCAAGACTCGGGTGTGAACGCTCCGAGGCGAGGTTTGTGTGCGCGGTGGGGGCTTTGGGTGGGATGGGCGGGTTAGTGTTAGATGGGGGCAGGAGGTCGTACTGTCTCGCTCAAAGGGGGAAGACCAGCAGATGTGTATGTGGGCGTGTGTGTGTGTGTGTGTGTGTTGTGTTGTGCGGGGCGTGCATGTCGCCTGTGTATAGGTAGGGGCTTGATCAGCATGTCAGGAGGTGACAAAATGCACAAATGCACGCCGATCCGCCGCGGCGGAGGAACGGAGGCCCTCGGTTCAGATGGAACTCGTTAGAATGTCACAGATTTGATCCCTCTCGGGTTATGGCATTATATATTCAGAGACATATTACACTTGTTTTGGCTGTCAGCGAGCGACGAGCCCCCCGCTGATCCCCATGCAGCCTAAAAAACAGGGCTTGTATGTTCGGATGAGTCGCTTTTCGCTACTTCCTGCCAAGGGGAACAAAGCAAAGAGGGGCCGCCACTGTTCATTTGAGGAGCTCAACATGTGGACGCCAGAGCGGCTTAATCCTTAGTCCTCGTCCAGAGGTTCCGGGTTCTTCGGAACCGGCATGGTGACGTGTCGGGAAGGGTGTAAGAATACTGTGGAAGGGGCGAAGGAATGAATTCACGCAGTCAGACGCCGCGACAAACAAGACAATTTGCATCGTTTCAATTTTAAACTTCTTTTTTTTTTCTCCTTGTTTTCTTGTTTATAAATTCACTCGTCTTCCTCCAGACGGTTTTACTGATGGCGGCGATGGAGGCCGGTCATAAATCAACACTATGTCGCACGATAAAACCCGCAGTGATGGACAGTACCATCGTACAGCTACTCTAGTAGTGTACTCGAGTACGAACCTGAGGTACTTGTACTTTACTTCACCTATTTACCTTTGGTTCTACTTTATACTTCCTCACTACATGTTTCTTACGGTTTTAGTTACAAGTTACTTTTCAGATTACAATTTTAAATGTTTTTTTAAATTTGTTTTTTATCTTCAACGTCGTTAAAAGTAGATATTTTTTTTAGTAATTAGATTACTTCAAGCGTTCAAAAGTACAATCCAGTATGTCAGAGGTGTACAGGGTATGTATGAGGGCAGCATGACGGCGGTGAGGTGCAGCAGGAGTGACGGATGGGTTCAAGGTGGAGGTGGGACCGCACCAAGGATCGGCTCTGAACCCCTCCTTGTTTGCTACGGCGATGGACAGACTGACAGCGGAGGTCAGGCAGGAGTCTTTGTGGACTAGGATGTTGGTGGAGGACATTGTGATCTTTGGTGAAAGGAGAGAGCAGGTGGAGGAGAACCTTCAGAGGTGGAGGTATGCACCAGAGATAAGAGGAATAAAGGTCAGTGGCAGCGAGACAGAATACATGTGTGTGAGTGAAAGGGAGGCAGGAGGAACAACAACCTTGATGGAGGAGGTGGAGAAGGAGTTTAAAGACTGGAGGGAGGGAGTGTGGAAGTTAGGTGAAGACTTGAGATAATGCAGGGTGGAGTGGGTGGAGAAGATTGTGAAAAGTTATCTGTGACAGAAGAGCAGCAGGAGGGAAGGGAAAGGTTTCCAAGATGGAGGTGAGAGAAGTTCTGCTGGATGGTTCAGAGACGGTGGTTCTGAGCAGAAGACAGGAGGCAGAGCTGAAGATGTTCAGATGTTCTCTGGGAGTGAGGAGGAAGGACAGGATTAGAAAGGAGACGTCAGAGGGACAGTCCAGGTTAGACGTCCTGGAGACAAAGTCAGAGAGGACAGACTGAGATGGTTCTGACCCGTGAAGAAGAGGAGGGATAGTGGATCTACTGGTAGGAGGATGCTGGAGATGGAGCTGCAGGCAGGAGAAGAAGGGGAGGAGCAAAGAGGAGGTTTCTGGATCTGGTGGGAGAGGACATGCAGATGACAGGAGAAGATGGAATGTATGACAATATGAAAATCCCTGCGGTACCAAACCCGATGAAGCCGAAGGAAGATCTGGTTCAGGTCTACAGAGGTTCACCAAGCAGTCAACCTCTTCAGACGTAGAAATAACTTCAAGGTTTTGTCTGATGGGTCGGTCCAGAACCTGGACCTCCACTGGTGACCAGAATTAGTGAGTAAAGAACTTCTGGACGTCTCTTTTAGGACAAAGTTGGTTTATGACGTTTTATACAACCTCCAGAAAAACCCTCATAGGAGCTGAACCGAGGAGGTCCAGAAGAACCTTACCTCTGAAGTCATCCGGGTGAGTTTTTGGTCTTCGGGGTCCTGAAGAACCACCTGTGGTCCGAGCAGACAGCAGGAACCATCAGTCTCAGAGTCTGATCCATGAGGTCATGGAGGAGAAACAATCTCAACCTGTTGTCAAATTTAAAATGGGTAGGAAGCCCGGTTTGCTGGCGTGGTCCAATTTTAAATAAGATACAGAACCGGTTCTCTGTGCGGTTGGGTTCTTTAAGTGACATCATCAGTCTCCCTGCGGTGTCTCATTCTGACTCACTCTGAATCATTCAGCCTCTTTTGATCAGATAAGAGTAAAACGACATTTCACTCAATCCAGTCGGCACCAAACCAGAACTTCTGGTCATTTATTTCCCCATCTTATTTCTCTCCATCTTCCCTCCGTCACGCCGGGGATCCGGACGGAACCGGAGCACCGCCCTCAACCACCTCAGTCCAGGAATTAGGATGTTTGTTTCCCCGAACGGAAATCACAACATAAGAGGATGGGATGGAGGCGTGGGGATAGAACGCCGACTTTAAGAACAGGAAGTGGACTCGGGAAACACCGGCGGCATGAAACTGTTAATAAAAAAAAAAGATACTGCTATAAAAGCAGAAAATGAAGAAAAATGTATTCAAATGTCAAAACATAACATAATAAAAACAGACTAAAACGTTTAAAAGTAAAATAATAAAAACAGACTCAAATGTTTAAAAGTAAAATAATAAAAACAGACTCAAATGTTTAAAAGTAAAATAATAAAAACACTCAAATGTAGAAAAAAATGAAAACTGGAAAAAATATAGAAACTTAAAACATACAATAATGATTAAAAATCCACTAAAATGTTGAAAATAAAAAGATAATAACAAACTTAATATATAGTAACTTCTGAAAAATATAGAAATACAAAATAATTATATTAAAATACTGCAAAAACGTAAATAACGTAATATAAAAACAACCTAAAATGTCGATGGATAAATAACTAACTAAAAATAAATAGATTTAGTTTGAAGCCTGACGTCTTGCTTTTGAAAACATCAGCTTCAAGATCTTCAAACTGGCGCTGAAGATCCAAAAGTTGGTGAAGATCACAGGCAGTCTGTCTCTGACAGACCTCCAAAATGCCAGTGATGGCAGGAAGAGGACTTGTGACATAACTGAGAATCCTCGTCTCCTGAAACCACCGACGGGACACAAAAATGGCTGCTGCAACAAAAAAATGGCTGCAGATGGGAGCCGAGTGGCGCGGAGAGAAGGAGAGGGTGATGGAGATGGAAGGGGGGGAGAGGAGAAGTGAAGGGGGGGGGAGGAGGAGTGGAAGGAGGGATCCGTCGCTCCAGGCCTGGCCTCCCGGCGGGGGGTTGTGCTCGGGGCGAGATCACAGGCCTGCTGCCTCACAGGCACAGAGAGAGAGAGAGAGAGAGAGAGAGAGATGGAAGGCTGCTGGCAGCAGGTCGCCTCGCTGATTCACCCCAGCCTCCACAGCGCCGCCATCTTCCCCCTCTCTGACCGACCCACAGCCGGACCCGCTCCTCCGGCAGGAACCGGGAACCGGGTCGTCAGTGTGCAGGAGCGGGTCTGGCCTCTCGGTCCTTCACGTCGCTGATGGAGGGTTAAGACCTTTATGCTGCGTCACCTGAGGTCACATTTTCAGTTTTATACTCGCACAGATCTTAGTGTGAGGAAGAATTGGAATGATTTTGAGAAAGCTCGGTTGCATATTTCCACCACTAGGGGGATTTTTACCCTCAAAAGTTCTTGGGCCATAATTTCTCCAATTGATCCATATTTGGTTCGAATGACTTATATTTGACATTTTATACTTTAATCCTTCGTATTAAGTTGAACTTACTTGATTATACACTAAAATACTGCATTACGGAGATTTTTAGTATTTTAATTAGTTCTGATGGAAATTCATGTGCAAAGAAAGAATGAATGAAGTTTAAATCAATGTTTTGGGGTTTGGCTCCGCCCCCAGCCGATCCTCCCTCTGCGACCCTGACTGCTGAAAGTCAGTCTGCTTCTATTAGTATCATCATCATCATCATCATCCATCAATTAGACCTGCCCCAGAGAACTCAGTGGAACATCTGCAGCATCTGGGCTCCGGTCCTGCAGGACCGCCGAACCGGGCCGAGTGCTGCTCAGAGGTCAAAGTCCGAGGTCACCGTCAGAGGAGGCTCATAGAAACACGGCGTTGGAAAAACTTCAGTAATCTATGATTGTTGACCCACTGATGTTTGCTGGACCACTCTGACTCAGAACCGGCTGGTTTTAAAGATTGACAGTAGTTCAATACGTATGAACCTGGACAGTTTCACCTTATGAACCTGGACTGTTTCACTGTGTGAACCTGGACAGTTTCACTGTGTGAACCTGGACAGTTTCACTGTATGAACCTGGACAGTTTCACTGTGTGAACCTGGACTGTTTCACTGTGTGAACCTGGACTGTTTCACCTTATGAACCTGGACAGTTTCACTGTATGAACCTGGACTGTTTCACCTTATGAACCTGGACTGTTTCACTGTGTGAACCTGGACAGTTTCACCTTATGAACCTGAACTGTTTCACCGTATGAACCTGGACAGTTTCACCGTGTGAACCTGGACAGTTTCACCTTATGAAGCCTTTCCCATGTTGCCATGGTTACACATTGGTATGAGTAGTAGAAATATTAAATTAAATGTATTATTATTATTATTATTAAAACAAAGTAGTTTTGAATGCTTTGCAGTGAGAATTGTCGCGTTGCTACGGTTACAGACTGACTGAAAGAGGAAAGAGGTTTTTACATCCACCATTATCTTTCCGATTAGATCTTTTTTTTCCGAATGAATCCGGCCGTCCGTGTAAACTGACTCCGTCAGTCAGAGACTCGGGGCTCGCCGCTGAACTGACACCGAAAATATTTGTTTCATTGACTTTGACACGCGCCGCCGGTGAAACATGTGGCGAGCGCCCGCAGCATCATCAGCCGTCCTCTTTATTAGCGTCCCCATTAGCTGACGCCCGATTGGCTGCCGGACCATCCAGACCTAAATAGATCCTCAGCCTGTGGGAGCGTCTGATGACGAGCTCTTCCTGAGCCGCTCCGTCTTCAGTCGTGACATCTTCAGACTACAGACGTCTTCTTGCCTAGAGTCTCTCCCAGCGGTCGCCAAACTAACTCTGTCACCATGATCCACTGCGAGGATGACATCACACGCTTCCTGCGACAAAACCCGCCCCGAGCAGGACGGATCATCGACGAGGTTCTTTGTTGGTGCTGTGAGCGTGTTCATGCAGAACCTCACAAGGTTAAGTTCTGTGTGGTTTTGTGTCTCTGACAGCAATGGTACACCAGCACCATGAACCTCCTCGGAACGTGGCTGACGGACCGGATGGACCTGCAGCTCCACGTCTATCAGCTCAAGATCCTCATCAGGGTCGTCAAGGTGAGAGCGCCTCCTTTTTCTAAAGCCGAAATTCAAAACTAACGCAAGACGTTTCTGGGAGAACCTTTAAAATAGAACCTCCTTCTTTACCGGATCTTCACCAGGAGGTAAAATCGTAGTTTTCAGAACTCAGTTTTTAGCTCAAACATCAGATGAAGTTCCTCACCAGCATCAAAAGGATATTTGATATTTGAAGAGTTGTGATACCGTCGCCATAGAAACAAGACTTTCATGTCAAAGCTGGTAACATCAGCCGTGATAGAACCAAACGCGGACCATGGATCCAGATCTCCTGTTAGCGGTGAGAAGGTGAACAGAACCAGAGGAGCAATCGTTGGAGAACAAAAGTCCAACAAATCAGATCAGTTTCCTCCTACATCACATTTTACCAAGACATCAAAGTCAGATGACATCTAATGAGGCGTTTCAATGGCATGAAGTTAAAAGTTATAGTGATATGACAAAGGGACATCAAAGCCACTTGTAGCAAACACTGTAAGATTGACATCACTGTCAAAATAAGTGCTACATGTTACAGGGACATCAAAGACATATATTTTAAAGACTTCAAGTCACACGGGACACAGAAATCTAGTCACATATTACAAAGACATCAAAGCCACATGTTTCAAAAACGTCAAAGTCACACACTACAAAAGACATCAGTAGTTGGGTTTACATGGGACACTTTTCTCCAATTCGAAATTCAACCCGAATTGCAATGTCAGTCGCCTGTTTACACGACTTTTGATCTTTTCCGACCCGGTGTTTACACGCGTCGCCTCGCCTGATCGGAAACCGCTTTCTGACACGTGCAGATGATCCACACTCCGGTTCCAAGGGTGGCGATAATGCTACGATGACCTGAGTGCGTTCGGAAATTGGGTTTTTCGTGCAGCCTTTTTCGTCCGATTAGGCGTTTTTTCCGAATCTATTTTGAATTGGGCCGTCAGTGTAAACCCACATCCTGAGGTCACGAAGTACAATAATATCAAAGTCTTATGAGACAAAAGACATCAATGTCACATGTGATGGAAAGATCTTCTGTAGGATATGATTTGTAGGTACAATAATACCTAAAAGAACTACTCACTCCACTGACCTCAACACGATCCCTCCGTTCTACCCACTCATACCGCCTCCTCCTTCCCCGGACTAAGCTCAGCACCATGGGTGATCGGGCCTTCTGTTCTGCTGCCCCTCGTCTGTGGAATGCCCTCCCTGACCATCTGAGGGCTCCACAGACGACTGACACATTTAAAAAAGACTCTCGGGGCGCTCGGCTCGACCTCAAATGATTTTTCCTCAAATAAATTCTGAAAGAGTCACTTTTGAGGCCCGTGTAGAAAACGAGTCCACTGATTTTCCGTCATTACTCTGACGATAAGAGAAAGAAAAGTGACGGCAGTCCTCGTCCCCATGATAACTGAAGAGGAAACAGAAGACGTGACCTATTTTATCTCCTCTGGATGAGATCTGGAGACTGAGGTGATGATAATTACAGCATGACTCATTGGAGACATGACAGGTCGCCTCGGTTCTTCGTCACACACACTGATCACATTAATGGGTCCATATCCGTCCTAAAGATCGCTGCCAGCAATAAAGCATATGTGCGTTACGTGGGTCTGGAGGGATCTGTCTATCTGCTGGAGCTGTGACAGCTCTGGAAACATCTCAGAACCAGTGGTCCCCTCCTCAGGATTTGAAACCGGTGTGATTTGGACAAGGTCAAATATGTCGTCGTACGTTTTTTGACGGGAAGGACCTTGTCTTACGTCTAAAACCACCTTTTCATTGTGTCCCTACCTCAAGAACCGGAGGGGTGGTTGTTCCTACACCCAAGAACCACAGTCTTCATTCTTTGCACACCTCAATAACTACAACGATGGTAGTTCCTTCACAAAAGAACCCTCCATTTCACCGTTGGCCCTCCTCCAGAACTAGAACCATTGCAGTTCTTAGACTGAATTAATGGATTTTGCTGTGAGCACCTTCAACCTCCATTTTTAAAAACATGTGGGAAACTTGTGCAATAATGTCCAAAGGAAAAAGTCCATTGAAGGTACTTGGTTCTTGGAGGAACTCCCTAGTGGACGGTTCTTGGAGGAACTCCCTAGTGGACAGTTCCTCGCAGAGACTCCCTAGAGTCTCTTAATCTGAAATTACACACTACTAAGAAGATGTTGACCAACAGAACCTTTTCCTAGTTCCAAGACCCCGTCTTATTGTATCGGTACGATTAGAGCTGGAACTGAAGTTCTTAGTAACTCTTATAGTTTCAAATTTGATGGGGTCATGTCTCGAAAGTTCAAACTCGTACAACGTTGGGGACTGATGAGTCCTACGTTAGAACTAGGAGTCACTATTAGCCTAGCAGATCTACTGATAGTCTCCAACTTCAATTTTAGACTTTGTGATCCTGGACCTCCAGATGAACCTCAACAACCATGTTGTTTTTCTGTGTTTTTGGCAGAAAAAGTACCGTGACTTCCGGCTTCAAGGGGTTCTGGACTCGACGCTAAACACTAAGATGTACGATACCGTGAGGAACCGTCTGACCCTGGAGGAAGCCACTGCCTCGGTGAGGGAAGGAGGGATGCAAGGCATTTCCATGAAGGACAGCGATGAAGAGGACAATGTGAGCTAAAAGGTTCCGAGGGTTCTGAAAACCCCACGAGAACGTCAACCGGAGAACCTGCGGCCCTTCCGTGAGGTCAGAACAGACGGGGCCGGTCATACAACTTATTTGTTTCCGCTTTTTCGTTCCTCCACATTAGAAGAAAGTTTTTACATGACCCAAGTCTCGATTTTCTGTTCACCATGTAGAGTCTAGATTATCCAAGGGAGGTAGAAGAAAAAAAAATTTTAAAAAAAGGAAGGAAGGAAGGAAGTTAGCATCTTTTTGAAGGCATGAAAAATATTCTGTTGTGTTTTCATGTTGTCCGACCCAAAATGCCCTCAGTCTCTGTACTGGAACTGTTGCTTGGCACTGAGATTTCTCAAACTGTGTTGTTTATGGAGCTTGTTCAAGAACTTCCGGTACCCTCGCTCGAGTCTGGCCACTTTGTGCTTCCAAACTGAAAGGGGGACCTGTTTTAAAACAACCTGGTCTACGATTGTGTCCAACTTGGTCTGATGGCTATTTGATGCAGAATCTAGGTGCAAAGTAAGACGTAGCCTGGAGGCATCCGGATCTTTGGCCTAGAATCTCTGCCGTTAAAAGGAGTATGTAAGTTTCAAAGGGTTGATCTGTCAACGCCAACGTTCTTCCATGTGTCATTTGCGATGGTATCGATGCCACCGCAAGATGGCGGAGAAGAGTAGAAGGTTCTCGCCAACAGTGGAAACGGCGACGCTTGAGGGAGTTGCGATAATGTAGCCGGTAAGTTAAAAAAAAAAAGCGGTTGCGGTCATTAAATATAGTACTGTGAAAAGGGATGAGACCTCCGAGACAACTTCCTGCTTCTGAAGATGGTCTACTGAAGTCATGATCTGACTGATGAGGATGGTACTGATCGGGTCTGGGTGGTTCTAGTCCAGCTGGAACCAGTCATCAATGCCGTTTTATCATTTTTAAGGATATGTGTTCTAAAGGGCCGGAGACTTTTTCACAGTATTGTACTTTTGCGATAAGTGGACTAAGTGAGTTTAGTCTGTTAATTTCCATGAGCTAGAATAACCTCTGCGACCTTCACTGAAGGTCGTGCGACGCCAACATTTAACGACCGCCAGAGGATTTTAAAGCTCGTGTAACAAGAACTTTAGGGTTCTGAAACAGCTCCGTCCGTCTGTGTCTTTAAAGGTGCATTCTGTAAAACTCTGTGGTTGTGACGGGTGGGCACTGAAACGCCCATGGCCACCTTCAGTTTCCTGGGGCCGGTGGACCAAGTCCTTCATTTATCGCCAGGGAGGAGCTATGAAATCCCTAAATCAAGTCAAATATTGACAAACTGACTTATTATTTAGCGAAAGAAACAACAGCGGAGCGTGAAACCTCATCATCAAAGAAGGGAAAAACAGAAAACGACTCGTGAAACCTTTGAGAGGTAAATAATCAGCGCTGGTCGGCCCCCCCAAAGGGGCGTCTTTGCTCCATGGCAGTGCGATGCATCCACCTCTGGACCCGTTTAGAAAGGTTGCCCAAACCTGACCGCTACCGTAGAATCTTGGATCAGGGGAGGGGTGGGCTGAGGGTTGCAATCTGGAAATCCAAGACAACATGCCCTTAAATTTTACAGACTGCACCTTTAAATCTGAGCTTAAAACCTAAATTTTACAGACTGCACCTTTAAATCTGAGCTTAAACGAGTCACTAACTGAGGGTCTAGTCTGTTTTCCACAAACGTGTTCAGCTTTCGACGCATTCCAGTCACCTCTGACCTGGAATGTGTTCTGTACCCTCGACCCAGGATGTGTGGACGGGACGCCGTTCTGATGGATGATGGGAAATGAAGTTCTGTCTGTTTTCTATGCCGTTCTCCTAGAGTTGTGTGATCTGCATGTCCCCAGTATTCGGTGTTTCCTGCTCCGTGTGTGACGTTACCGGTGGGCTCGCCACGCTTCTGCCTTGTAGAGGAGCCCACCAAGGCCAAGAACATCTAAATAAAGAGGAATGGAAAAAAAGCTGCTGGAATGAGTCTTTTGTTCAGGATCAAGAAACCCGCAAGAAAGAAAAATACATATTTAATCCTTGACCTCCTTCCCCCTCCCTCCCCCGCTTTCTTAAGGAAGGGTCTGAGATTAATGCGGCGCAGGATTAGAAGCGTCAGTCATCTTGAGAGTTGATATTTACTGACGAGGAGGAGATGGAAAGATCAAATCAACAACCACCAAAATCAAATCAAGACGGCTAAAGACCAGAGGATTAGATCAAACCTAGTCCCAAATTAAAGGATGAGAAGAAGAGGAGGATCAAATCCTTCTTAGAAGAACAGAGACAAACAAACCTCCAGGAGGAAATGAGATATTTAAGATTCCCCGCATCCATAATATATTTACCAGCATGCATTTCTCCTGAGGAACATGAGGGCGTTCCCACGTCTGCCTGGTTTGGTCCAGAGAGGAAGATCCAGACAGAAGGTGTGAAACCTCCCCTGGACCAAAGGGTCAGGAGATTGTCTCCATCCAGATCAAACTGAACCATTGGTTCTGTTCATTTCCACTGTGGAAGAACTTATATTATGGTCTGGACTTTCTGGTCTGGACCAAAGAAGCAGGTGTTGAACACAGGAAGCAGACGCGTTATGGAAAGTTCTTCAGTCAAAACTAAGCTGATCAAACGTAGACCTTCATCATCCGGGAACTGTCTACCCACTCTGATCATTGTCCCGGACCAGCAGGAGTAGATGACCTTCTAAGGTCCTGTCCGGTCCTGGTGTATCGGCCCGTCTCCTGGTACCTCCTCCACGCTCCTGAGGATGTTCTTGGAGACCCAGCGAACCTTCTAGTGACGGCCCGTGTGGATGTTGAATCCTGGAGGAGGCGGGCGGAGCGTTGTCCCGCTGTTCCCTCTCCTCTCCACCTGGTGGCGCTTTCATTTGATCCAAAGCAGCAGAAACTTCACGCGTGTTTTCTGATCACGACCAGATGGACTCCAACTCATGCTAACATTCTGCTCATGCTAACATCCTGCTCGTGCTAACATTCAGCTCATGCTAACATTCTGCTCATGCTAACATCCTGCTCGTGCGAACATCCTGCTCATGCTAACATCCTGCTCATGCTAACATCCTGCTCATGCTAACATCCTGCTAATGCTAACATTCTGCTCATGCTAAAATTCTGCTCATGCTAACATCCTGCTCATGCCAACATCCTGCTCATGCCAACATTCTGCTCATGCTAACATCCTGCTCATGCTAAAATTCTGCTCATGCTAACATCCTAATCATGCTAACATCCTGCTCATGCTAACATTCTGCTCATGCTAACATCCTGCTCATGCTAACATCCTGGCCTGACGGCGTCTTTCTTTTTCGGCCAGTAACTCCGTTTTAAATCATCATTTATTGAGTCACCTGTGTATTTATTGGAGTAAAACTACGTTCACGTGAACTAAAATGAAGCGCCGATGTGGATTTCGCTGAACGCTTCATAAATAAATGAACAAACTTCCATTTGGTTTCATTCCCGTTCGCCGCTGGAGCCTGGCGCCGTGGTCGGAGTCTCGTATCCTTTACGTTTGATAAACATCACCTGTCCTAACATCCAATCTGCTCCCTGGGAATATTTAATTCTCCCCGTGAATATCCCGACCGTGATTGGGCCAGACACGACACCGGGTCGGATTAATGGGCCCGCAGATTTATGCCGGCGCCATCTGAGCTGCTTTAGCTTTTAAGCTCCGATCAGGGGATGAGACGGGAAAACAGTATGAAAATAATAATAATCAAAAAAATTTAAAAAGCGTGACGGCGGAGAGAAAAGTCTCCGGTGCGGCGACCCGTGGGCTGGAGGAGCAGGAGAACTGAGCCCTGGCGTGCCGGACGTGTGGAGATCGCCGTTTGAGAGGGCAGGTAGATGTCAGATCCTTTAAGTAAGCCTCTTAGCTTCTCCTCCCGGCGCAACAAAACCTTCTTAGGAGGAGACGACAAGCCCGTTGATTAATTTCAGATCTCAGCTATGACGACGGTTTAAAGCAATCCGACGCCGTGTTCATGCAGATTTCAGCGCCGACGGACGGTTTGTCCCCTCAGACGCTCATCAGAGTCAGACCGGGACAGCGGAGGTCTCCGGTGTCATTAGATGGATGTCCGGGATGAATCCCGCCCCCTTCCTGCCACGCCCCCTTTTTCTTTTAAGATAAATGAACCCTTCATTAGCTTCATTTTAAATGAAGCCTCGCCTGAATCAACGCCCTAAAATAAACGTAAGGTTTTATTATATTACAGTTATTACAGAAACACCACAAAGTTCATGTCCTTCTGCAGTTTTTGTGGGACAGGACCAGGAGGATTCTCCGTTTGGACCGGTTGGACAGACAACGGAGCCAAAAGGAGCCAAAAATGGGATTTTGGCTGAAAGGTACCAGCCGTGTCCACTAGGGGCAGCGACATGCAAACGCTACTGTGACGTAATCGTTGGCTTTTTATTCAATTCTAGGATCGTGCACGGTAAGAAAGTTCTAACAACCAGGTAGAACCCAGATTACGGGCCTGTCCGAAAGAACAAGTTTTTCAAGACAGCAAAATGGAAAATCCAGACCGTTACATTTAACACCAAGGTTTCAACTTTGGGCGGGCCGACAACATGATTTCACGGGTAGATACTGTTGTTGTCGTCCTTCCTCTTCCTCTTCACCAGAAATATATTCCACTGATACGTTTCCACAAGAGTTTCAGGATTCAGAAATGAAACCTGTCATGTTTTGGATCACATCCCCTCAGAACCAGAGAGTTAAACCTGGTTCTGAGGGGATGTAAAAGGACAAGGGTGCACCATCTGCATATTCTCTGACAGAACTAGTCCTGATCCTCCTACAAGATCTTTCTCCTCCGCCTCCCTGACCCCCTGTGTCCACCTGCAGCACACCTCCACCTGACTCACTCAGAGCCTCAGGCTGACCCGACCCGGAGTTCAGGAAGACCCCCGTCAGTCCTGCACTGACTCATACGTCAACGTCCAACCAAACTGCTCAAAGCTGTGAGTTCTAAAAAAAACTCCCAGAATCCCTCCTGTTTGACGAGTCGAACATGTTTGTTGAGTGGGAACAACCTCTAACTAAATCATCATCATCATCATCATCTCATGACGAGGTCCACCTTCAGGACGGGTCTGGATGTTTGGAAGAAGAAACCACAGAAGAAGAAAGAGACTCTCACAGGAATATATGGGAGTATAAAGAATGTAAAAGGGGTGTGTGTGTGTGTGTGTGTGTGTGTGTGTGGGGGGGGTACCCATATGCTGGAAATGTTGTTTTTTCGGATGGATGGAATATCAAGGCCAAATTGGAAAAAATAATAATAATTTTAGTGAACTGTTCCTTTAAAATGCTGTAAAACATTAAATTTTAAGTATTTCCAGTGGATTTAAGTGGAAATTCACCTTGAAAAAGTTACAAAAAATTGTCATTATTAATTACGTATGAGTCCTCTGAAACATACTGAATGTGTGTGCGGCGGCGAAGGTGCGGCGGCGTGACAGGTGAGGCGGCGGTGGAGGGGATGAGGTGACGTAGGAAAAAAAAGAAGCTCTTCACCGCTTCTGGATGAAAACTGGGGCTGACAAAAAGACTCACGCAGGAATCCCGTCAAAGTGGTCACTTCTGCTGCTCCTCACAAAAACACGCCGCCGTAAACACCTTCACTTCCTCTCTCAGAACGGACGCAGGAAGTGAAGCTGACAGGGAAGATGGAGTCAGCACCTCCGTCTGAGCAGCGCGGTCCCAAAGTTCTATCTGTGAAAGAGCTACATTTAAATCCGACAGCTGCGAAAGTTAGCTAGTTACAGCTATCATTGCTAATGTAAGCTAATGTCAGCCAGCGTCACTAAAGTTGGGTAATGTCAGCTATCGATGCGAAGGTTATCTGAGGTCAGCTAGCTTTTGAAAAGTTAGCTTATGTATGCTAACATCAGCTAATGTCAGCTAGCCAAGCAAATGTTAACCGATGTCAGCTAGCATTGCTAAACTAAGCTAATGTAAGCTATTATATTGAAAGCTTGCTCATGTCAGCTATCATCACTAAAGTATGCTAATGTCATCTTTTATTGCTAACGGTAGCTTAACTCAGCTAGCGATACTAAGTAAGCTAGTGCTAACCAAAGCTAATTGGAGATATCAGCAATAGAGTTACCGAATAAACCACTAAAGTTAGGTGGCGTCAGTGATCACTGCGAAAGCTAGCTAATTTTAGCTCATTTCAGTTGTCATAGCTAAAGCTACCTGCTACTATTCAGTGCTTAAATTAGCCGGATTTAGCAATCCGTACTAAAGTGAACTAATTTCAGCATCGTAGCTAGAGTTAGCTATCATACAGTAGCTAACAGCTATCATACAGTAGCTAACAGCTATCATACAGTAGCTAACAGCTAAAGCTAGTCTCACGGTTCCATACGAAGAGTCCTGGATCCTTCTAGAGTCACATGACCTGAATCTCGGAGATCCTCTCCGTTGGGATCAGAGTGAAGCTGCAGCAGGAAAAACCCCGGAGAAGGTGACGTCATCCTTCCGACTGTATCCTGTATTTTCTGGCGGTTCTGAGATCCTCCTGCGGGTCCTGTTCTCCCGGTGGGAGGAGCCCATCTCCTCCGAGCGCCTCTGGAAGACGCCGCGTTTCCGTCCTACGACACAACCCTTCCTGTCAATAACCTTAAAAAACATCCCGGCTGTGTTTTGTTTCACACCTGCGTCTCAGCAGGCCGGGATTACAGCCTGTTGTCTCGCCGCCACTCACATGCAAATCAGGAGAAATAGACTAATTTGAGTTTATTCAGCCACAATGGTTGAGCTCATCCTCACAGTAAACATTGATCCTCCATTCAGGCGGCAGCCATTAAGCCTCCGGCCTCCAGCCTGCAGCAGCAGGAGGCGCAGGAGGACGACCGACTGACAGGAGCGTCGCCTCATCGCTGTTTCCAATGTCCGAACATTTACGGGTCATCTTCCTCTCAGATTCTTCCAGAGTATTCATCCAAACATCTGAAGATCATGGAGGTCCGACAGCGCCGCGGCAACACGCATGAAACATGAAACGTCCTCAAGCCGCTTAAGTGAAACGAATAATGCCCCCGAAGAATGTCCCACCAGAAACACTGGAAGACTGGGAGCAGTGAGTTTAGCCCCGCCCCTCTGAGAGCGTCTGAATATCTGACTTACAAACGTGACTAAACGCTTCAAGTGTTCTCCAGACTTTACCGGGGTCAAAGGTCACCGAAGTCCAGACAGGCTTCAGGAAATCCTAGATTAAGATTTGAATAATGTTGCTGATTTTAAAGTGGAACCGTTTCACTCTGTGAACCTGGACTGTTTCACCGTATGAACCTGGACTGTTTCACTGAATGAACCTGGACTGTTTCACTGTGTGAACCTGGACTGTTTCACTGAATGAACCTGGACTGTTTCACTGTGTGAACCTGGACTGTTTCACTGTGTGAACCTGGACTGTTTCACTGTGTGAACCTGGACTGTTTCACTGTATGAACCTGGACTGTTTCATTGAATGAACCTGGACTGTTTCACTGAATGAACTTTCTACTTCTATCACGTCACACCTTCCTAGAAGGTCTCTGGTGTCAGACTCAGCTCCAACATGGATCAGGTCTGGATCAGGTCTCCTGTGAGAACTTCAGCGTGTGAGCAGAGGGAATCCCAGACAGTTGTCTTCACACGTTCCTCTGCTGGTGACAACTTTAACTGACGTTCAACCTGACGAGTCGAGACGTGAACGTGCGACAGCGGAGGGACGTCTCCTCGGAGAGATCTCCGTGTTTTCACCTAAACATCAAGGAGTCGGCTCAGATGTTCTGCTGAACCTCCTCCAGCCATCATCTCATCAGTGCAGATCCTGATTCCAGCCTTCATGACAAGCATCTCCAGGAGGATGTGGAACCTTTAGCTGCTGCTAACATGATGGACACCCAGAGCCAAACACCATCTTCTGGTGGCGTTCTTTGGGAATCTCAGCCCATTCCTCTGCGTTCACCTGCTGCAGACTCCTCCTTCTAATCCAGGTAGACATTTTCTCTTGGATTCAGGTCATGTGACGGCCGCTCCAGAAGGTTCCAGGACTTCTTCTGGAACAACAACTCTAGCTTTCACTGTTAGCTTCTAGTTGTGATAAAGGACTTTAGCCACCTTTAGCATCGATAGCTGACAGTAGCTTCCATTAGCAATCACAGGTTCAATTAGCTCCCTTTGACAACGATAACTAAAATGAGCAACTATTGGAAGTGATCAATTATCTAACTTTAGCAATTAATCCTAAACTTAGCCGCTACTAAAGACTTCAGGTGAAAGTAGCTAACTTTAACTATGATAGCTGGAATTACCTACCAATATCAATGCTAGCTGAAATGAGCTACCATTAGCTTTGGAAGTTTACATGAGCTAACTTAATTGATAATAGTTTAAACTGTAGCTAACTATAGTAATGATTTATGACATAAGCTAATTAAGTAATGATAGCTGACGCTAGCTAACAATACTATATGTGACATTAGCTAGCTTTAGATATGATAGCTGAAATAAGCTGACTTAAGCTATGATCGCTGTCACAAGCTGACTTTAGCTATGATAGCTTACATAAACTGACTTTTGCTATACAAGCTTATATAGCTGACATAAACTGACTATAGCTACGATAGATGACATAAGATGAATTTGAGCTATGATAGCTGAAATAAACTGCAGCTATGATAGCTTACATGAGCTGACTTTAGCTATGATAGCTGACTTTAGTTGGTATGGCTGACAAAAACTGACTTTAGCACTGATAGCTGATTTATGCTGACTTTAGTAATGATAGCTGACATAAGCTGACTTTATCTACGATAGCTGACTTAAGCTGACTTTAGCTATGATAGATGACATTAGCTAATGTTCGTGCTGAACGGAAGCCATGATCGGTGGACTTTGAGGTCCTCCATTCGTACCGATCCAAAGACCCAAAAGCTCCAGGTTGGTTTAATCATTACACAGAACAGCGTCCCTGGACTTCCGGGTCACATCATAATGGTTCTGAGGAACTGGAGACACTTTTCTGATGATTTTGTGTCATCAGTGATGGAGGTCCCTTGAATTGGGGCACGAACTTCTCCATAGTTTACCTGGTGCTGATGTAGTTCTGGAGTGGGTCTGATGTGGGTCTGATGTGGTTAAAATGTGGTTCTGACGTGGAACTGATGTGGTTCTGGTAGGATGTCATCATCACCTCCAGATCAGAGGTCTCAGTGAATCACTCCCTCCATGGTGCAGAAATGACGTCATTGTTTAAATTCAAACTCATAAAACTTTATTATTCCAACCGGAGACGATTTTATTTGAGCGGCTTGTTGAACAAAATAAAAACACAAACAACAAAAAATAAAAACAAACAAAAATAAGGAAATGATCATAAAAGCTGAAATATATAAATAAATAACTAAATAAATAAAGAGATAAAAGGGACGAATTAAGAAAAATAAGAGAAAAACAACAAAAAATGGGATTAAATAAACGCAGAAACAAATACAAAACAATAAATAAGGAGCTAATTGGAATTATAAAGACAATTAAAAGTTAAATCGCAATAAATTAAACAAATAAATAAACAAACTGCTAAACTTTAGGGGGAAAAAAAGAAAAGAGTTTTAAAAATAGAATCAAAGATTTAAAAAAGATGAATTTGAAGATCAAACGTAACGACTTCTGATGACGTCATCAAAACAACCAAGAAATGATTTTGCTATTTTTAAATCAAAATACTTTATTATTAATTTATTGACATGCTGTTTTTCCAATTCAAATATAAAATACTAATCAAACTGTAATTTTCACCATTAAAATAACATTTGACTTTTTCCTCAAAATGCTGCAATTTAATTTAAAAAAACATATTTTTACAGTATTTGTTTTTTTTATTTAGTATTTTGATGGGAATCTAAATTATACGTAAATCAAAATCACATAGTTTGGACACAGTAAAAAAAAAAAAAAAACTATTTAAAAAAGAAAAAAATAATTTACAGTAAAATAAAGGTTTCCAAGAATTTTGCTGTAAAAAAAAAAGAAAAAAAGATAAATGACCATAAAAACAGATAAAAGCACGTTTACAGTATAAAAATGACGGTGAATTAAAATAAATGGAGACTTTTTGTTTTATTTTGACATCAACATTATTTCACAAATATCTCCAACATGTTTAGCATCTTGTTACCGTAAAAACAACATTAACGGTAAAAGAAATAACGGTAAATGTCAATTTAACGGTGCATCCATCCTTTAGACAGAAAAATACTTCAGTAAAACTCACTCCTGACATAATTGTACTTTACAGTTAATTTTTATTTTAAGGTTTCCGTTTTACAGTAAATTGCTGTTTTTTTTTTCCCTCATTGAGATAAAATGAAGAAATTTACTGTTTCTTTAAGTAAAATAATTCGTTCTGTTGTGAATTTGACAGTTTTTTACTGTTTCCACCTGGACCACAAACCTGATCCCTGGTGCTGAGCTCCTCTCCGGACCGGAGCCGGTGATGATGATGAGGAGGGAGGAAGGAGGGTGGGGGGTGGGTCAGGAGCTGATAACCTCCTCCCTCCTCATATATTTCATATCAGATGATGGGGACCACCCCCTCTTGATGGACACGTGACACACCCGTTAAAGAAGTTGTCCGCGAGCTCCAGCATCTTCTTCTGCGGTTAATTCTGAGCGCACCAGTTAATGAGCGCTAATCCGTCACCCCTGGGTGCTTTTGTTGCGGGAGGGGGGGCGTCCATTCGGATGCAAATGCGCGACACAGCGGCAGTAAGGTGCGTATTAAAGTGTCCTCCGGTGGTTTCTGGGAGCTCCGCGCGCAGCTGCGGACAACTTCGGACCCGAGCATGGCGAGCCCAGCCTCTCTGGAGAGGTCCTGCGGGAGGACTGGACCCGCCGCTCCGACCAAGACCCTGGCCTTCTCCATAGACCGGATCATGTCCAAGGAGGAGCGCAGCGAGGGCAGGAGGGTGTTGGGTCTGTGCTCCCCGATCCCGTGCGTCATCCCGCTGCAGCCCCTCAGCTACGACCTCCAGGCCAAAGCTCTGATGAGCTACTCGGAGCTGTGGCGCGCGAGCGTCAGGGGGGCTTTCTGCGGAGGAGCCCCGTGCAAAGGGGGCTGCGGAGTTTGCGCCAAAGCAGCGGATGCGGGTCTGAGAGGAGTGGTGAAGCCGCAGGTTCTGCACCAGGCCGTGACCGTACCCGGGTACTACCTGAACTACCTGGACTCTGCGTACCAGCATCAGTCCGAGCTGCTGGGTCACTGCTGGCAGGCGCAGGCGCACCACAGACTGGTGCTGCTGGAGAGCGCCAAACTGACCGGATCTGGCGCAGAGAAGGTGCCCACACCTCAGTACCCGCATAAGGAGCACCTGCCGGGACAGCTGGACCAGATCGTGAAGGAGAACCAGGTCCTGGGCGCCGAGAAGACTAAGAAGCTGTGCGGCAGCAGCGGAGGAGAGAAACCCAAAAACTTCACGTGCGAAGTTTGCGGAAAGGTGCGCAGAATTTTAAAAAGCATGTAAATTTAGTTTTAGAACATTTAAAAAGAAAAGAAGAAGAAGTTACAAACTCTCAAATTCTCTTCCTGCAGGTTTTCAACGCGCACTACAACCTGACGCGACACATGCCGGTGCACACCGGCGCGCGGCCCTTCGTGTGCAAAGTGTGCGGCAAAGGGTTCCGACAGGCGAGCACGCTCTGCAGACACAAGATCATCCACACGCAGGTGAGTGCGCGCGCCTTCACGTACCTCACGCACCTGGTCCGAGACCTCCCCCTCCAGAATCCTGACCCCCGTCTTCTGTCCGCAGGAGAAGCCGCACAAGTGCAACCAGTGCGGGAAGGCGTTCAACCGCAGCTCCACGCTCAACACGCACGTGCGCATCCACGCCGGCTACAAACCGTTCGTGTGCGAATTCTGCGGGAAAGGTTTCCACCAGAAAGGTAAGACGCACCTTTTTAAGTCTCAACGATCTCAGGTGATTCTGCTGCAAACACGCGGGAAAATATATATATATTTTAAATTTAAGTAGGTAAGTAATAATGAAAATAAAAGGTTGTATTTCGTGGTCGGTGACGTCATCAACGGGGGATAATTAGGGAATAACGAAAGTTTCCTAAAATCCGCTGTGCCGTGTTTGATCAGAAAGTTAAAAATTAAATGTCTGGAAGATTTATTTTCCTTTCCGATAATCGATTTGATGGTTTTAATGTCGGAAAAAACCCTGAAATAATGTCATTAATTTGTGTTTAATAAGATTTCAGAACGAAATTTAATAAAACTTATATATTAACTTCAAACAGTCCGACATAAATGCCTTAATTTTTATTCACTTCCTGCGGAAATGAAACTAGAATAAATAAAAACTAAATATTTCAATAAAGTATTTCGATTTAAAAAATGTTAATGAAAAAAATATAATGTTATAAGATGAACGTGGGGGTCTAAAATATTATATAGTGATAGGTAAATATGCAAATAAATGTAAATGCAATATATAAATGTAATGTAAAATGAGAAAAATGAAATATTCCCGGATGATAATTGAGTTTTGATATAAAAATCAAATATATTGATGAGGAAAATCAGGCATTATAATATAAAAAGGAGTATTAAAAGAAGAAAATAAAGTATTTTGTAGATTATTTTAACATGGAAATGAAGAATAATGAAGGGAAATGTAATAAAAAATGAGAAAAATGAAAGATTCCCGGATGATAATTGAGTTTTGATATAAAAATCAAATATATTGATGAGGAAAATCAGGGATTTTAATAGAAAAATAGAATATTTCTTATCTAATCTAGTTTTCAATATGACGACAGAACATTTTGAAGGGAGTAAAATATAAATAGGGAAAAGTAGATTATTTTATTTAAGGTGGTATTCTAGGGGGAATAACTGCGGCGCTGCCTGTGAAGGAATCCTCGGCGTTGAACCAGCAGCAGATGCTGCTGAGGTTGAGGTTGAGGTTCGGGACGGGGGGAATAATTGTGCCGGTCGGGAAGCAAACAGGACGAGTCACTGGTTCTCCGTCAGGACGGCAGCGTTTGCTCCGGGTCAGCGGTTCGACCCGGGACCCGCTCAGGAAGGAGCTGGGCCTTTTCTTGTCGCCGCGTTTGATTCTGATCAAGTTTGACAACTTCTTGACTTCGACACACAAAAAACTCCGATTAATGAAGGCTGAGCAGCGACGAAGAGGCCTCCTCATCCTCAGCGGAGGAGAGGAAATACAAACACAGGCGGAGGGAAGATTAGATTCCTGAATCTGATTATTTGTTGTTAATCCTGATTAACAACAAAAAAACACGCGAGTTTATTTTAAGTCAAATGACGTTTTAAATCTAACCGTGAGATGTGATTTACTCTTCATCACTTCATCACTTCATCACTGCGTTCTGTGAAATAATGTTTGAAGAGGAGCTAAAAAAATGTATTTGAGATATTCATTTAGAAAATAACCTGCATAGATTTCTTTATTTTATTCAGTTTTACACTTAATATTCACGTTAAAAAGTATTTCGAGTATTTTAATATAAAGTTTAAATAAGAGTATTCTGACTGGATAAAAGGAGTTTCTACATAAATAAGGGTTTAATATGAAAATAGGAGCTTTTTACCTGAATATTCAGTGTATTTACAATATTTTGATAATAAAATAATAAAATGAATATTTTCACTGGATGAAATAAACATTAAAAATAAATAAATGCAGAAAAACTCACAGGGAAAAAAAATTAAAATTTTGATGTAATTCTGACTCATTT
This sequence comes from Lophius piscatorius, assembly GCA_009660295.1. Classification (NCBI taxonomy): domain Eukaryota; kingdom Metazoa; phylum Chordata; class Actinopteri; order Lophiiformes; family Lophiidae; genus Lophius; species Lophius piscatorius. The sequence continues at coordinate 61,322 of VRLP01002125.1, read as the reverse complement.
GAAAGAATATCATTTCAAATACATAAATAAGAGATTTAAAGAGATCCAGACGACACAGAAGTGGATTTATCGGCCAGTGGAGGAAGATTTGTTGAAGAAAAAAGAAAGAAATCCCTTCAAAGATGAAATCCAAACATTCATCAAAGTCACAAACAGCTTTTAAATTCTCCTTTAAATGTTTCTTTGTCCCTCAAAGCCAGAGAAAAGATGATTCTTCCAACAAAAATCCACAATCTCCAGAAAAGCAGAATTCATGGTTTGAAAAAAAAGGAGTCAGTATTTGCCTCCTCTTCCTCGGACAGATGTTTGTTCGGTTCTTTAACGAGATGTTCTGATTCTGGACGGTTTGTTGGATCAGGACAATTGTTTGTTGTGTGTTTGTCCTCTGCTGGCGGTTCGGATGCTTCTTGCTGTTTCAGAACGATGAAGAAACTTTTCTCCTCCTCACTCATTCTCCCCGCAGAGACACAAATATTTCACTTCCGGTTTACTGCCACGTGATTTTTCCACTAAACTTAAACGTCGATAATCTAAAACATTAAAGGTTAAATATACATTGAAACACGACCAATGATTTATTCTTCTAACTTCTACATATTTTTTTATATAATCGGACAGTTTTTACACATTTATTGTTTTTAAAGAATAAATAATGTGGGTCAGATTTTTCTTTAGAGTTTTTATTGGTAATTTTTTTTTAACACTTATTTCAAACATTTCTTCAGATAGTGGAATAAATAGTTTATTAGATTTACTTTAGTCAACTACACTTATTTTAATACTAAACGTCCAGTTCTTTGAATGTTTCGACTTATTTGATGCTTAAAAATCTAATTAATAATAATAATAATAATTCAATAAATAATTCAAAATCATAATTTTTAAATCTAGAGGTAAAAAAGAAACAATAATAAATAAATAATCCCCCCCCAAAAAAATGATATAATGTTGTGGGACTAAAGAATATTAATATTCTTTTTTTTCAATATTAGAAAAATGATTAATAAATAAAAAAACATTTTCCCTTTATGTAATTTTAATACATATTTAATGAAAACTGTTTTGTTCTTTGTTACGAACCGAACAGTTTTTATGTTTTTGATCACCTTTGATAATAATAATAATAATAATCTAATACTAATCCGAGGATCGTTTGTTTTAATTATTATTAAGGATCATTTTCTTTCTCTTTTTTTTCTGGTCACAGATGAAGAACCTTCAGAAGAAGAACCTTTTGAATATAATGTCGTTAATATCCGTTTATTCGAGGACGTGTTTGTGAACTCAACAAGATAAACACTTTCTGCCCGCAGGCGCCCCCCCCCCACTTTTCATCCTCCTCTTCCTCCTCCCACTCTGATTGGACGAGGTGGATGAAAATAAAAACAAAGCACAGAGATATTTAACGTTCCCCCTGAAAAAATTCTTTTGGACTCATTTATAACGAAGATTCTTCTCGTCTTTGATCTTTTTCTCCTGATTTTAAGTTTTACGTTTTTTGCTTTTTAATCTTAATAAAACTTCTCTCTTCATTTTCTACTACGGTGACTGAAGGCAGCAGCGTTTAACTGTGATCAGCTCACAGTAGGAAGGTTGTTGGTTCAACGCCGACCTCTCAGGCTTTTTCAGCTTTGTGCAGAAACTATCAGCTAAAATTCAAACATTTAAAGACGGAAAAGTTACGACAGGAAAAAAAAAATCATCTGATTTTTCTGGTTTCCAGATGTTTTAACTGGAATTTCAGTTTTTCTACTTTCATAGAATAATAGATAATTATTTTAAAGCAGTTTGGAGTTTTTATTTTTGCGTTATTCACCCGACCAAACATTTGATTTTGACAAAAGTAACTTAATGCACAGCATCTTATCTGGTATTTGTAATATTTACACAACGCAGCTTTTATTCAAACCATTCCGCTTGACTAATTAACTCCATTTTTTTGGCTTTTATATCTTAATCTACTCCTCTCATTCATCGCTTTGCATCATGGGAAACCGTCAGAGTGAGGCTTTGATTACCCGCTGCAGCAGCAGCATTGACTGGTGATCGGTATCAGCTGACATTAGGGGTGTTGTGGGTTCAAACCCACCGGTCAGGGTCCGTTCCTGGAGTCTGTGAGATCGACAGGAACTCTTTGATGAAGACAAATCGTCTGGTTTTAACGTCTTTACACTCAGAATAAGAAACAAACAGCTTAAGAGGATTTTATTACTTATTTTAAGAGGTTTTCCCACTTTTATAAATGAGTTTTCTTTCATAAATCTTTCTCTACCGGTTGATTAATTCACTTATTTATCATCTACATCTTTTCCAATCAGCTATTTTTTTCCTTCAGTTTCAAATTTTTGCAGTTTAAACTTTGACTTTCAGGGTAATTTACATTTCATGAATTTCTTGCGAAATGAAAATGTCGAAAAATAACATTGACTGAATTTATTCTATGAGTGTTAGAATGTGTGTTAATATAAAAGGAATGAAAAATCCACAAAAAAACTTCCGTGAGATAAAAGTTCCACGTTATTTTGCATCAATGATGAGGCTAATCTGCGGCTAACGCGCTAACCGTCACGCCGCCTGTTCAAAAAACGGTTAAAGCTGCCGTTAGACATAAAAGAACTTCATTCAAAACGTTAAGTCTTTCTTAAATTCTACAATTTGCTTGTTGTAACACCAAATATGGAGTTTTTTATGTTCCTCCGTAAAAAAGACGTTTTATGACTTTATTTTACGAGAAAATCTCACTTTTAAAAATCATTTCTCTTGAATAAAACCTCCTACCGGCTGATAAATTCACTCATTTATCATTACGTCTTTTGTTATTGACAATTTTTTTATACGCAAAATCTCCACAAAAAACATTTAAAGCATTTTTTTTTCCAGGACAAAAAAAAATTTCAACGTAAATAAAATATATTTTATCTGTAATATTTAAATATTTTGGATGAATGTGAAACATAATAATAGTAAAAAAAATGTAAAAAAAGAAGCTCCATGATGTAAAATAAGCACATTAGTCGCATAAAAGATGATGCTAATCTGCAGCTAACATGCTAATCTTGACTCCGCCTGTTTTTAAAATAAAATCAAAGCTGCTTCTCGACAGTTTTAATCAAAAAACAAACTATTTCTATTCCCTCTCAGGAAACTACAAGAACCACAAGCTGACCCACAGCGGCGAGAAGCAGTACAAGTGCTCCATCTGCAACAAGGCCTTCCATCAGGTCTACAACCTGACCTTCCACATGCACACGCACAACGACAAGAAGCCCTTCACCTGCAACACCTGCGGGAAAGGATTCTGCCGCAACTTCGACCTGAAGAAACACATCAGGAAGCTGCACGACGCCACAGACGCCTCCAGGGAGCCGCACAGCTGATCCCGGACCGGAACCCGGTCCCGGCAGGAGAAACGGGGGCATAAACTGTAGGAGGCCGTCTGGACCTTTGCCCCCCCCCCCTCCCTCCCTCCCTCCCCCTCTTCCTGCAGAAAAAGCATCGGCGACGGAAGGAGAGTGTAAATATGGAAATAAAGAATGTTATTTAAATATGACTCACCGCCATGTTGTGTAATTTCACAGGAACAAATAAACAATGTTAATGTGAATAAATAAGTTATAAGTTATACTGAAGATGAATGTTGGAGCCACGTTGTTTCTGTTCTTTTGCAAATAAAAATGAAATAATGGGACGTCTGGACTGAGGCTGATTGAAAAACTCACCGAGAACTTTATTTAAAAACAAACACGGGAAAGAAAAGTAGAAGATAAATTCATCAAGGATGGAGAAAAGAAATAAATATTACTGAGATTGAAAGGAAACTGTCAGTTTTTGCTTTAATTAAATGAATCAATTTAAATGAAAGAGGTAAAAATGACGACAAATATTTAATAAGCGACAATAAAGAAATAACAGAAAATTAATTATACCATTAAAATATAAAACAACAGCTAATAAATAAAAGAAAGAAAAAGGAGATAAAAGAGAAAACACGGAAAAATAATTATATTAAGAAATTGTGACAAAATATGAAGATAAAATATAAAAAAGTTGAAAGAGAAAACATTAAAAAATCAAACAAAAATAAAGTAGAAAAATTATATATATATATATATATGAAAAAATGAAAACAGATTCAAAAACATCCTAAATTAAGATAAAATAATAAAACAAAGGAACCAGGATGATTAAAGACACGGTAAAAAAAATGGGAGAAAAACCTGAAAATAAAACTCCAAGAAAGAAACTCAGAGAAACACGAACGACAAATGAAATTAAGAAGAGAAGAAAATAAAGACAAACATTAAAACATTTGAACAACGACGGGAGAAAGAAAATTAAATAAAACAACTTAAAATAGAAAAGTGAGATGAAAGAGAAAACAAGTTTTTCTTTCTTTCGATCCACTAAATTGTTCATTTCCTTTAAATCGACTGATGGACTGATGACATCATCGCCAACTGGATGTAAATAAACATCTTATTCTGTCGAGGCATCTGAGCTCGGCGTTTTATTTTGAAGTGTTTTCAGAAACCCACATGTGGGTTCTGGTTCCGCCGCTCCAGCGTTTATTGACAGGCACGATCTTAATAAGGCGCCGTTCACACTTGACTCGGCCGTAATGGCCTAAACGATCAGAGATGAGATGGACCCTTGAAGCAGAATTACATTAAGCGTCTAAACAGTTGGGGACGCTCTGATTGGCTGAAGGAGGGGAGGGGGTCGCGTCCGCTCATCAGGACCGGAGATAATGGACCACTCGAGCCTCAGCTCCTCATCTGGGCCTGGACGCTAATGGAGCTCCAGTCATTCTCCTCACGGCTCCTGGAACAATATTATCCCTGCTCACATTCTGTGGAGCGGCGGCGCCGTGATCCAAAACGGCGCTCTCTTTATTAACAGCCAATTAGCGGCGAGGCGCGCCAAACGGGCCTCAGAGGCCCGGCAGAGTTAATATTGCCACACGATTATCATCAGGATGAACCAGAGACGGAAAAATCCACCAAACTTCACCTGGAGGAGGAACGGGTCCATTTGGACCATCAGCGCCAGGAACGTAGAACTACAATAATAGAGTTTAATAGAGAGGAGGCTTTCTGCCTGATACTAAAGACCGGGGTCAAAGGTCAACCTTTATCATCTTTGTTGTGTGTCAGACCCCCGTCTGTCTGCTCAAGGGTCCCGGCCTGGTTTGAGGAAAAAGTTGCCACCTGCCGTCCATCCATCCATCTACTCATGCATCCATCTGTCCATCCATCCACCCATCCATCCATCTACTCATGCATCCATCCATCCATCCACTCATTTGTTCTTATCCATCCATCCATCCATCCATCCACTCATTCGTTCTTATCCATCCATGCATCCATCCGTCCATCCACTCATTCGTTCTTATCCATCCATCCATCCATCCACTCATTCGTTCTTATCCATCCATCCATCACTCCCTCATTCGTTCTTATCCATCCATCCAACCACTCATTCGTTCTTATCCATCCATCCATCCATCCATCCATCCACTCATTCGTTCTTATCCATCCATCCATCCATCCATCCACTCATTCGTTCTTATCCATCCATCCATCCATCCATCCACTCATTCGCTCTTATCCATCCATCCATCCATCCATCCACTCAGTCGATTTTATCCATCCATCCATGCATCCATCCTTCCACTCATTCGTTCTCATTCATCCAGCCCATTAGCCCTTTGAGCAAGCTATCCTCAATGGGCTAAAATTAATGTTAGCTTCTCCAAAAGCCCGACATCAAAGTTAGCATTTCCTGCAGGCTAACATCAGGTTCTCAATGTTAATTTCTATTGCAGGCTAATATCAATGCTATGATCTTCAGGAAGCTAAAATGACTGCTAGAAAGGTAAACATTAGAACGCTGTCATCAATGTAAGCGTCCCTTACTAGCTAAAAATGTTAGCCATATTATTGTTATCTTCTCTATATGAGGCTAACACCAAAGTTCCTTAGTACACCAACATCAACATACGTCTCTTCAGATGGCTAACATCAGTGTTAACTTCTTAAGCAGTGTGACAATAACGTCTTTAGCAGGATAACAACAACGTTAACGTCCTTATTACGCTAAACTCAATAGATTTACATTATTCTTTACTTTTGCAAAAGTCCGACATATATGTTACCTTCTCCGTAAGGCTATCTAAGATACATTTTAGCTTCTCTAGCATCAAAGTTAGCTTCTCTAACTGTCTAATATCGATGTTAGCTTCTTTAGCAGCTATTGTCACTGTTAGCTGCTCTAGCTGCTAATATCATTATCAGGTAGGATAGAAAGCTAACATTAATGGTAGCCTCTTTAAGTTGTGAATTGTAACTATGTAGAGTTACTAAAGTACTAATTTGAGGTATTTGTACTTGACCTGATTATTTCCATTTTATGATACTTTACTTCTACTCTAGTACACCTCGGATGGAAATATTCTACTTTCTACGCGGGACAACTTACACAAAAACATCCTGTATAAAACTTAATCTACCTCAAGTCGTACTTAAGTGCAGTACTCGAGTAAATATACTTAGTTACTGTCCACGACTCTCAGCGTTTAACATTAACAACAGGAATACGCATCCAAAAACATCCTATATGATAATAAAACACAGAGTACTCGTACTTTGACTGAATACTTTGTTCACCACTGCTAATTGCTCTATATCAACGTTAGCGTATTTATCAGCTAATTTTTTTTAAATTCTTTTTTTAATTTCTTTATTTGACAGGGACAGCGCACAGATTCTTAGCCGTGCCAAAGTTAGCTGTAAGCTAATTTAAGTATGCGGTCCCTCGTTAGCTTCTCTAGCAGGCTAATGTTTTGACTTTTCTTAGGCGTATTGTCGTAGAGTGATACAGGATATCTATGAGGAGATGTAGGAGGGACGAATGGGTTCACGGGTGGAGGTGGGACTGCATCAAGGATCGGCTCCAAGCCCCCTCTTGTTTGCTATGTTGATGGACAGACTGACAGATGAGGACAGACAGGAGTCTCTGTGGACTATGATGTCGGTGGAGGACATTGTGATTTATAGTGAGAGCAGGGAGCAGGTGGAGGAGAACCTGGAGAGACGAGGAATGAAGGTCAGCGGCGGCGAGACAGAAAACATGGGTGTGAATGAAAGGGAGGGAGGAGGAACGGTGAGGATGAAGGAGAGGAGGTGAAGAAGGTGCAGGAGGTTAAGGACTTTGGGTCAAGTGTTCATAGCTGCGGAGTGTGGAAAAGAGGTGAAAAAGTGAGTGCAAGCAGGGTGGAGTGGGTGGAGAAGTGTGTGAGGAGTTATCTGTGACAGAAGGGGAGCAGCAGGAGTGAAGGGAAAGGTTTCCAAGATGGAGGTGAGAGAAGTTCTGCTGGATGGTTTAGAGACCGTGGTTCTGACCAGGAGACAGGAGGCAGAGCTGAAGATGTTCAGATGTTCTCTGGGAGTGAGGAGGAAGGACAGGATTAGAAAGGAGGACATCAGAGGGACAGTCTAGGTGAGACGTCCTGGAGACAAAGTCAGAGAGGACAGACTGAGATGGTTCTGACCCGTGAAGAAGAGGAGGGATAGTGGATCTACTGGTAGAAAGATGCTGGAGATGGAGCTGCAGGCAGGAGAAGAAGGAGAAGACCAAAGAGGAGGTTTCTGGGATGTGGTGAGAGAGGACATGCAGTTGGTAGGAGTGAGAGAAGAAGATGGAAACAGGTTAAAGTCTTCATGTTTGTATCTGAACGATGCTGAAGGGATTATTCAGTGGCGTCCATGTGACCCGGAACCTCGTGACCGGAGTTCAACCCAAAGCGACTTCCCTTCACGGCGTCTGAAAACACGGCGTTTAAAAACACGGCGTCTGAAAACACGGCGTCTAAAAACACGCCGCCTGAAAACACGGCGTCTAAAAACACGCGTTTAAAAACACGGCGTCGTCTGAAAACACAGCGTCTGAAAACACGGCGTCTGAAAACACGCGTTTAAAAACACGGCGTCTGAAAACACGGCGTCTGAAAACACGCTCGGATGGAGGTTGAGCCGCGGGATGCGAATAACAACAACAGGCGGCGGCGGAGGTAAACAACCTGAAGGCGGCAGGTTGCCCTTTTCTTTCCTGCGCCTCCTCTCCAACATCTGAGCAACCGTCTCAACATCCACAAACACGTTAATTGACGGATGGGAGCTTTAATTAAAGCGCGCCGGCGTCGGGGGGTCGGGGGTGGGTGGGGGGGGATTACTGGAACGGGAGCGAGCGCCGCTAATCGGCCGTCAACAACATGAGGACATCTCTCCCTCTTTGTGTTTGCTCCTGGATCAACGGGGATTCAGGCGATTCAGGAGCCACAAAGGAGCCGGTTTGAGACAGGAAGGGAAGAAAGGAGAGAGGCGGGCTTTTTTGTCTGCGCCATGAATTGATTGTAAATGAGAGATTAGCGGGGAAGCTTCGAGGACGACGCGGAGAAAGGGAGCAATTAAGTCGACCAAATGTTAACTTCCATCAGTTTAGCCCACATGAAATTCCAATTAAAGCGTCCCCGCGCCGGAGGCTTTTCTTCTCCCGCTCCTCCAAGAGGAGGAGGGGGTGGAGGTGGAGGTGGCGGGGGTGGAGGTGTCGCTGCAGCCAGCGGTTCCCACAACATCCCATAACATCAGCTACAGGCGCTGAGGCGGGCCACTTAAAGCGCGGCCAGCGTCTCAAACAAACCCACCGGACTCAGGGTTCATTCCAGGAACAACAAACATGGCCGACTCAAGTAGTAGACGTGGGCCCGATGGCTAGAAACAATCCGGGTCGTCATCGGATCTGTTGTCCAGTTCTGGGAGCGCACTGAAGGCGTGGAGGGAACTGGGTTCAGTCATTCTGAGCATTAATCCTGATGACCAGTCAGGTTTTAACAGGTTTAATGACTTTACGTCATTTACTGACACTTTTCTGTCAACGGTTGGTTGATTGACTGGATGGTTGTTTGCTGGGAATGTGCCGGTTGGTTGTTCTGGTTAGTCTCACTATTTAGTCACTTGGTTGGATGTTGGTTGATTCTTTGGGTTGGTGGATGGGTTGGTTGATTCTTTGGGTTGGTTGATGGGTTGGTTGATTCTTTGGGTTGGTTGATGGGTTGGTTGATTCTTTGGGTTGGTTGATGGGTTGGTTGATTCTTTGGGTTGGTTGATGGGTTGGTTGATTCTTTGGGTTGGTTGATGGGTTCTTTGGTTATTTAGGTGGACTGTACTGGTTGGTTGGTTGTTCTGGTTAGTTTGATTGGCGGGTCAGTTGGTTGATTACTTTCCTGTCCGTTCGATCACGAGTGAATAACGTCAACATCAACAAAAACGTCTCCTGTGCCAGAACTTAAACCCAACAGGAGTTTGGGTTTACGTTTGTGTAGAAAAGACCAGGTTCTGGACTTGAAATGATCCCCTCCCAAGAAGAATCAACCAACTCTACTTGTTTTGTCGGAACCATCTAAAGCGCCCACTGACTAACAGCGACGGCGTCCGACAATGAAACCATTAAAGGGATCTTCCGCAAAAACAACCTTTTTTCCCTCGAGCACGCTTGAAGATCTTCACAGACAATCTCCATTTTTCTTATTTACTCGCAGGTTGTAAGAAAAACAGTCTGGTTTTTGTGGTGGGCCTAAAAGCCCTGGTCTGGTTCTGAGGCCCCCCCCCCCTCCCTCTCGGCCCTCGTTAGGGAGCTGTGGTCCTCGGGCACAAAGAGCCTCCGGGACTCTTTGTGAAGGGGTTAATGAGCGCTGGCTTCTCCGGCCTCTTCGGCTCTCTTCCTGCTTTGAATGAGAAAAGACGCGGCGGCATTCAGCGAGGCGGAGGCGGTTAAAGACACGTATGCTACATTTATGACGGACAGAAGAAGACGGGACGTTTGCGGCTTCAGAACATCACGTGTCGGCGAGCGGCGCCGAGGAATCCGGGGCTGTGATCTATGAAAACCAGCCACTCAAGACGTTTAAATGGAGCCGAGCTCATTTAGATTCTTTTACAGAGTCAACCTCTCGGTGCCTCGACCCAATCAGGACGTCTTAGAGACAGCAGCTCGTCTCTGGGACGCCGCTGTCCGCCGCCTCGGTATGTCAAGGACACCGGGAGAAGGTGCTTTGTGACTGTGAGGAGGAGGAGGAGGAAGATGCTGGGAACGGAGCCGGGAGGGAACTCCCATCGCGCCTTCGTCAGACACCCGTCCATCTGTTCACGCCGTAGTTTCCACCAAATGACTTAGATATTAAACTTCAGCCTGTCGATGTTTGTCGTGTCCTGCTTCCATTATGGCGGCGCTGCCCCCTGATGTTCTGTCGGGGGTACTGCTCCGGTTAGACTAGAGTTAGCTTCTCTGCTAGCTTAAGGTCCGTGTTTGGTTCTATAAGGCCAACAAATGACCTTTTAGTTGGTTGGTTGATTTATTGTTAGGTTGGTTAGATTGTTGGTTGTTGATTTAATGGTTAGTTAGATTGCTTGTTGATTGACATATTGGTTGGTTGTTAAAATGGTTGGTTGGTTGATTTATTGGTAGTTTGTGTTGGTTAGTTTTATTTTAAACATCTGTAATGTCATGCTTGAATAATGGCGACACTGCCCCCTGTGTTTTCCGCTGGTACTGCTGTGTTTAATCCGTATCAGTAGAATCTCCAAAAACTTACAAATCCCAACAAAATGAAGGTAAAGTACTGAAGAACCGGGTCCGTCTGTATTTGTTTTTTATTGAGCACAAATGATCTGTTACATACTTTGACGGCGGTGGTACCGCCTTCGCCTTGTCCAAACCCGTTAAACTTCAGAACACGTCCACAAATATCCTGGCGGTTCTGAGCCCTGGTGACCCGGTTGGAATACCCAACACCGGATAAGTGGAATAAATTGGCTGGATGGATACGGAGTTCTTCCCAGTTGATATCAGTAAACTCTCAGGAACAAATATATATAAACTACATTTAATATGAATTTAAACCACATTTCCACAACTGTTGTTTTAATTAAAGATGTAAAAAACAAACTCATCAAGACATCCAAAGACCCAAACACACAGCGAGGCCACAGAACCGTATCACAGTAACCGGGTCGGCCATCTTTGGACCTGCAAGACGATTCAGGAGTTTCATGAAGTTAATAATCTTATTTATGACGGTATTAACGACGCGGTCGGCTGCAGGTTTCCTCCAGCAGCTCCTCTCCGCTGGCTTAAGCGTCTTTCCTGGGGGGGGCGGGGGGTCAGTTGATTTGGGGATGTCCGGTGGCGTGGTTAATCCTCTGACCTGAGCTGACCCCGCTGGGAAACATCCTCTCCTGATGCGGCGTGTTAATGATGAGGCTGGCGTTATTAAAGGACTCCTCGGGTCCATTAACGGAGCCCAGCATGGCGCCGGCGGAGGGAGAATAACATTAAAACCATCACTTCTGCCTGAACGTGCCTTTAAGTGAAGAGGAACGCCGGGGGGAGGAGCCAGGAGTTAAAGTCGGACAATAATTCACTTTATTTGCAGCCAAAATCCCTCTATGGCGTCAAAATCCTATTTTTGTCCTCATTTCGGTTCCATTGTCTGTCCAACTGGTCCAAACGGAGAGTCCTGCTGGTCCTGTCCAAGAAACACTGTGTAGAAAAATATAGACACAACTGGACCGATGGTTGGGAAGTTACGGACGTTTTGTTTTTGCATGAAAAGCCCCTCTAGTGGTGGAAATATGAACAATTACGGTAAAATACCACAGATACCAGTTGGATCTCCTTCAGGCGGTTCATTCGACGTCAAGTTAGACTAAATCGGACCTGCGGTTAGGAAGTTACGACTGAAAGAGAGAAATCTCACCCTAGTGGTGGAATTATGCAACTGACGTTACCAAAATCAATCCAGTTCTTCCTCACGCTAAAGTCTATGGGAGTGAAAAATCGGAAAATGATGCCTGAAGTGGTTTTTGAGTTATGGGATAAATCTGAAGGGTCTGTGGCGACAGACAGGATTTTTTAATATCGACTTTAAGAGGAAATCAATGACATCATTCGTTCTTTCTGCCCCCGATAAAACATCAAACCTCCCGTCAGACAGCTGCAGACGTCCTTCGATAAAAACCACGGATGTTTAGGGTAACAGTTAGGAGTGAGCAAAGTGGGTGTGTCTTCAAATGTTTGAGTTTCTGGACCCCCAAAAAACACCGATGCGCCGCTCTTTGATCTTTGGGTTGCTGCGACTGGCGTGCAAACTGATGGATGGAATCAAAGACAACACGCCGCCAACATAAGCGGGACCAGACGCGATCAATACCAACGAAAGGCGCAAGAAACACAAACAGGAAGTTCAGACATGTCCTCCGAGGTGTAAACCTGACCCATCAGTCGATCGGGTCGCACCGCGCTCTCTGACGCCACCGGGCGCCATCCAATCGATGCAGCGGCTGAACCCCCTCCCCCACCGGGCCGCTCTATTCGGACCATAATGTATCGTAGGCGTTTACCCATCAGCCCCAGAGAGCTGCTCGGTCTGAGAACATCCTGCTGGACCGGGGCGAGCCGGGCCGCGGTACCTTAAGACCTTCCTCTTAACGAGGAAGGCCATCTAACGAGAGACAACCTGACAAGAGGGAGGAGGAGACGGGCCGCAAACGAAGACCTCAAACGGGACGCCATCTGTGGGAAAAATGGTTCAAATCAAGTGGATACAAACCTGCGACCCGAACAAACGGATCAGGAACCAAATGTTCCCTGGCTCCTCCCCCTCCCCCGCTCGCCCTCTGGATGAAATGCAGCCTGCAATTATCCAATCAACTGGAGTCGACACTTAACCATTTGGGCTCGGCCAATTATCTGTCAGTTGCGTAATCCCAGGGTGCAGCGGAGTCGGAGTGGAGCTGGACCGCCGTCGCAGGCTGGCGGGGTCAGTGAACGCCCCGCGGGCCCGGCCATTAGAACGCATAACGCGGGGCCAGTCATTTGGAAGGGCTCCAGATCGTGCTCTTCAAAAGCCTTTCACATAATTGACTACATCACATCTTCAGCGCCGCCTCCGCCCGGCAAAGACCGGTCCAGTCACTGGTGGCTCGTTTAACCCCCGAGGGCCCGCGGCGCCGGAGCTCCAGCTGCCAACCAGCCGCAACCCCCTTCAACCGCGGCTGTCCGGATGATTGCGTTTGTCAAGCCGCCAGTCCACGTCACAATTAGAGAGGGTTTAAGAGAGGGAGGGGGCACCACCTCTGGTGTGGAGAGGAGGTGGAGGAAAGGAGGAGGAGGAGGTGAGGAGTTTATCTGGTGACAGTCTCACACACTGTGGCCGATGATGCAGCTCATAAAAACGAGGCGTGCCCAAACACATCACAGCCCAAACAGCCGGAGATCTCCAGAATTACACCGGTCCAGAACCTCATGTTGATACCAGAACCACAACTAAGAACCGTATCCCCGAGTCTGCAGGGATTCAAACCCAGGTCCGTAGATGACCCTCACCTTCTAGTCGGTTATAGAGAAGGTTCTAGTAAACCCATGTCAACCGGTTAGTTAGTGGGGTGATCATTTGGTTGGCTGGTTGATTAATTGGGTTTATTTGGTTAGTTGGTTTGGTTGGTTTATATCTGGGTTGAACCTCTTAGGGACCAGAACCTTCCGGCTCCTGATCCTTACTCAAAAAGATTCTTTGATTGTGGCTCGGATACAAACAAACCAAAACTACTGAATTCTTTCAACTAACCTTTTTGAATGGGCGGGGTTTAGATGGGTGGGGTTTAGATGGGCGGGGTTTAGATGGGCGGGGTTTAGACCACACAGGAAGGTCAGACTGTTGAGGTTTAGTGAATGACGTGAAACACAGAGATATAAATATATTTAACATATTTACATATTAGTGTTTGAGGAGTTTTCAGGAAAATAATCTTAAAATGTCGTAAAACCTTTTAATAAAACATTTGAGACTGGAGAAGATTTCATCATAAATCACAATCCTGAGAATCCTCAGTTTAATTGTGTGTTATGTTGCAGATGTGATTAATTGTTGTGTTACAGTCACAGTTTGATTTTCTGCTCGGTTCTGATGAGGGACTAACCTGGTTACCTCCTCGGTCCAGTTGACATTCGTCCGGGTCTCTGAACACATCAAGATCCACAACAACAATAAACACCAGAACCGAACTGAAAACAATCAGACAGAGATTGTCTGTGACGCTGCCTCCCTCTAGTGGCCGAAAGAAAACACTGCAATCAGACACAGAGGGATTTCCTTTCAGAAGGTCTCAGAACTTCAGGAGGGATCAGAACCCGCTCCTCTTCGCATCATGGCGACCCCATGGTCTCCACCTTCAGGTCTCAGCGGACCCATCCTGGTCGGCGAGCTGGTGACCTTCCACCGCTCCACCCTGGAGAGCGTGATGACATCACGGCGTGGAACGCCAGGAAGACCCAGCAGAAGGTGGTCCGACAGCAGACAAATATCATCAGCTGTCCTCTGCCTTCCCCGGAGGAATATCTCCAGCTCTCAGCGCCTCCGCAGAGCCAGGACCAGAACCATCCTGGATACCGACTGTTCCCTCTGCGGCCTCCTGGAGGAGGTCCAGTAGCAGGAAAACAGAAAAGAGCTTCTGTCTCCGGGCCGTCAGAACTCTCAACTCCTCACACACATTTAAAAAGGTTAAACTACTTCTAGACTTTAGGAGCATTAATCATTATGTCACGTTCAAAGTTTAGCGATTCTCCATAATCGTCTCCTGGTTCAGCCCGGTCTCAGATCTGCGTCCGACCCACCCAACCTGTGGCGTAGAACCATTTCAGAACATCATGCGACCATCACATCCATCTCAGGCTCCAGCGGTGCCGATCGGCTCACCTAAGGAGTGGCTCTGGGTTTGGGCCGAGGAGGAAGACCCTCCTCTTTGGCTGTTCTGGTTCTCTGTCTGGTTCTCCTGGCCGGAGGTCCCGGATCATCAGCAGGATGTGGACCTTTACCCAGCAGGAAGTTCTCCCAGACTGGGACGGACTCCTCCACAGACGCCCAGTACTTCGTCTACAACAGAGAAACTATTTTAACTTGATGATCATGTCGGTGTGAAAGGTCAGAACCTCCTCCTGGGACCGGTTACCTCCAGAGCCAGGAGACGAGGACACAGCGCCTGTTGTCCTCCGAGTCGATCCTCGATCTTCTGTAGGTCCTGCAGTCAAACACCAGCAACCATGTGATCTTTGATGAACCTCCACATTCTTCTCTCAGAGATTCTAACTTTCTTTTTGTTTAACCTTAATAATTCAATACATGCCAAACAGCCATAACATTATAACCACGTCTGACTTTTTAAATTATTGACCCATAAACATCCACATGAACGGTAGGACTCAATGTTTCCAGCAGAACGTGGTCCAAAGCATCACACACATGAAGAAGAAAACCTGATCCGTCATACCAGAACCACCTCCTCCCATTACTTCCTGGTTCAGTTCTGATACCGACTTGTCAACTGAGGGAGCTTTCAGCAGTGGAGGGGGGTCAGAGGTCGCTCTGACCGGTCCGTGTCTACACAAGACCACAAGCAGTGATGTAACTGTGTGTTCTGAAACCTTTCTAGAACAGAACCAGCATAGACTTTTTCAGAAATTTGTTCTGCAGCAGATCTTCTGTGGGTTCAAACGACGACAGCTACTTCTAAGTTCTAACCGCTGTAGACCAGGAACCCAACAGGACCTACAGTTCTGAACATCTACCTCAGGACAAACTATTCATGTATTATAACCCACCCAGGAGAAGTTCCCCTCCATCAGCCTGCGTTACCTGCAGCAGCGAGGAGTTCCTCTGGTGGGCCTCCTCGGATTCCTTCACCTTCTGCTCCTTCCTGACTCTCAGCTGCTCCTTCCGGTTCTCCATCTGCTGCAGCAGCTCGGCTCTGCGACCCAAACTGAAGGAGCATTCAGGACCAGGCCAGTGAAAAATTAGAGGGATACACTTTAAAATAATCGCCCGGGGTCGGCCATGTTTCTGCCGGGTCAACATAACTAGAGAAAAATGTTTGATTTTAATTATCTAATAATCATTAAAAAAAATCATTCGCAATTCATTTTTGCGTAAATTCATTTTTAATAATTTTTTGGAGCATAAATATGGAACGCTGGTTGTATTTTGTTGGCTGAGATTTTTAATAAAAATCCGAAACTCAAATATTTATTCCATTCGGGCTAGAAATAGCGTTAGCTAGAGAGCTAGCGGTGTCAACAAGAGAGCCTTTGAGGAAAAATCACACTATAACTCGATAAAGAATAATCAATGTTTCATCATTAATTCATATTTAAGACTTACATCTGCTCATGTTTCTCAGTTAATTCAATTTCTTCGCCGAAAGAAGCAGACATCGCTCCAATGTGGCAAGATAGGCGAGCTTAAAGTCTGACTTCCGGAAAGGAAGTTGAGTAGATTTCAACGTAAAATAATTTTTTAATTTGGGAGGAAATAAAGTGGCTTATTCCGTCGCAAATAACAATCTCTCTAATATTGTATAAATACTTGTATTTTTTAGAATGTTATATAACTTTTTAAAGTTTTTTTCAAAACATGTATGATATTCTAAACACATCATATGAATTATTTTGAAACTCAAGCCCGGAAGTTTTATTTTCACATCCTCCAAACCCCCTTTATAAAGGCGTTCAGTTGCCATAGAAACAAGTCAGGAAGTAAATAACCTGCTGCCCCCTGCTGGCTCAGTGACAGAAAGCAGTTAATCATTTTCTATTGAGTTTTTCACTGTGTTACTGTCAGAAGTGGCAAAACTACAGATATTCTTAGTAAAGTTTTAATAAAGTAGGGCAACACGTGTGAAAAAAAAGTATAGGTCTTAAAATTAAGTTTATTAAATCATAGAAAAGTGAAAATCTAAAGGCCCTGAGATCTTCTTTAAGTATAAAATGAATAATTTGAACTGGCTGTTTAAATGCAAATCTACCAAAACCAAAAAGTCTGCTTCGTCTTCTTACATGTTTAACATCTGACGTCTTGTTTTGTCTGATATGTACTGACAGATCCGACATATAATCTTCTTTTCTATGTGATATTATAAACTTTGGTTGAAGGCAGTGTCGATGACAGGAAAACACGCCATGAGGCAAAAATATGAATAAACAACTAACGTAAATAACATGTTTGAAAAGTAATATTAGAACAAAATGATTTCAGAAAATCACATCAAACGTATTTTTGTATTTACGTATTTATTCTACTAAGAAACTCATTTGTAATGAATTACTTCAATAATTATATTTGAATTATTAATGTTTTATATATAACCATTAGAATTAATTTATTCATATTGAATGAAAAACACTGAATTGAATTTGCCTTGTGAAATATGTAAGAAACCGTATAAGTGATTAAAATACTTACATGAAAACCTCAAGTTTTTAGGCAATTATTGTTTTTAACACATTATTCAGGTACTTTAAAATGTTATTATTTTTAATTTCACATTTTTCTTGAGTTGTGGGAGAAAAACCCCAAAACGAAATAATCATAAATAAAAGTAAAATAATAAATCCACAAATTCAAAAATAATTCAATGGAAAAAATAAAAAAGAATTTTACATAAAAATAAAATGTGTTTAATTTATATATAATTAAAAAATAAAATAAAAATCCAAAATAATAAATCAATGATGATCTACATTATAATAAATCTAAAAAAGAGAGATAGTAAAAAAAAATTAATAAATTAAATGAATAAATCTAAAAAAGAGATAATAAAAAAATAATTAATAAATTAAATGAATAAATCTAAAAAAGAGAGATAATAAAAATAAATTAAAAAATTAAATGAATAAATCTAAAAAAGAGATAATGAAAAAAAAATTATAAATTAAATGAATAAATCTGAAACGGACGGAAATATTTGAAAGAAAAAATAATTAGAATTAAGTGTTAAATGTAACATTCACCCGTTCACTCAAACATTCACCTTATAGATCCTGGAGGAAAAACTAAAACCACAAACGCAAGAAACAAACATCACCACACAGACGATTTCAGAAAATTACATCAAAACCCATATTTTATTTATGTATAGCAATACCATTTACATATTAAATAACACTATAATAGAACGCTTTGATATAGCTTTCAATGAAACAGAAAGAGAAAGAAAATCCATCTGGTTTTATTTCAGGTTACAAAAAGAGGAACAAACAGCCACAGTTCCATTTTCAACGCGTGACACCAGAATCGCCGCCGCCGCCGCCGCCGCAGGAAACACCTAGAAACCTTCAAAATAAGAGGGGGGACCGCCGTAATATCACGACCACTGCCTGAACGCCGACGGAGGGCATGAAGACGAGGGGGTGATGATGTCATGGCCACCAGCTTCCACACCATCAACCACAAACCGCAACGCCATGACGTCAAGGAGAGAGAGAGAGAACGGATAGCGCGAGTGTGAGGTCGCCGGAAAACGTGGCGGCAGATTGGCAAAGTTAAAATTTGATAACATGAAAAAAATACACACACACACACACACACACACTGTTTCCAGAAAAGGGCCGGCTCACAGAGGCAACCAAATATATGCACAACATTTATCCGCCGCCGGGCGTTCCAAAGGCTACAAAACACTTTTCATTCTGTTTATAAACAGGCAGGAAGAAAAAGAAGTTCAAAGGATCAGTTCCACCAGCGTTTATGACATCAGAGCATCGGAAAAGCAGCTGGTTGGGAAAGTTGGCTAGACGTCGCTAACGGATTAGCTACGAAACATGAATCGCTCTTCCAAAAAGAGATTAACTTGGTTCTAACATCTACTAGCAAGACAGCTAGCATAGCATTAACATGCTGTTCGGTAGCTAGCATGCTAAAGGTGAAGTTTTTTCATCTCGCTTAGTGAGCTTGAATTTTATCTCGTCGTTTTTCATGTCATTTTTGGATTTTATCCCTGAAATATCACGACTTTCTCGTAAAATCAAACTTTCTTTTCGTAAAATCAAACTTTCTTTGCCATAAAGAAGAATCTTTTTTTCTTCTTGTAAACAAAATGTACTTTTCTCCTGTAACACGATCTTTTCCTCGGTGCGGCCCAAACACGCCCTCATTAAAAACAAACACCTCTTGCGTTCGATGAGTCTAAACTCTTCAGTGAGTCTTCATCACACCTGTGGGCGCCGACCTCCAACACGCCGCCACAAACACTTCAACCCCCGAAGAACTCCGCGGTCACATTCTTATAAAACCTGAATCTAGCAGCTCTTTTATCGTAAAAGAGACTCAAACCAAACGTCGTCCGATAAAATCGTGTTTAAGGAAATATTTCGTATTTATTTATTTCATCAGAGCGAGGAAATATCCACAAACATTTAAACGCCATGAAACAAAAACGATTCAGTCGTGTCGGTGGAACGTCAGGAGATTCTTAGACCGGGAAAAACGTTTCCGGAAGTTCACCATTATAATCTGTCACGACGTTCTGCTAAAAATCAGAAGAAGACGAGGAAGTATTCAAGATAATGAAGATCAAATTAGTCGTATGGCGCCGCCAAAATCTCCAGAAGATCCTGAAAAAGTCATAAAAGATGTCATTTATGCCATTTTTAAAGCTGACCGCCTCTAAGCTAACTAGCATTGATAGCTTCTCTGACTAACTAGCACGTTGAAATAAACTCAGAAATTGTAGGGACACGTTTTCTTTCTCCGAGAGTTAAAGGTACGATGTTTCAATTTTAGATAACAATTATAGCTCGTCATTAGCATGCATGCTAACGCTGTTAGCTAAGGCTACAGGTAAGATTTTGACTTGAATAGTGATGCACTGTTTCATAACTACTTTTGTAATTATATCATTTTCATACTGCCAAGCTAAGTGTTAAAAGCAGCAGTTAGCTTGGCAAGCTAACTTTAACTTTAATTTGACTACTACCAAGCTTGCTTTTGCTAAGCTAGAGCTAGTCTGTCAAAGTTACTAAGAATGCTAATTACCCTGCTGGCATATATCAAATCCGGTTAGCCTTTAGCTAAGAGGCTTAGTAAACATTTGGACTTGAACAATAGTGCAGCCCAACTATTTACTTTAATTATACTGTCAAGCTAGTTTTTTTTGTCATGCTGGTGCTAGTCTGTTAAAGTAGCTTGCCATGTTAATTGGCTCGATAGCAAATATTTCTTATTAACTGGTTATCTTGTAGCTTACATGCTACATTGAAGATTTATGTTGAAGATAGACAATATGTACAATAACTAGCATCTTTGACTATACCAACTTTCAACATGCTAGTGCTAGCCTTTAAAGGTAGCTTTTCATGCTAGTTGACTTGCTAGCTGATGTTGAAACTGGCTAGTTTAAACAGGATTAAAGGCTAGTGTCTTTAATCCTAAACAAACACTGCTGAGCTAACTATTAGCTTGCTAGAGCGAGTGATTCAAAGTAACTTTTAATGCGAGGAGACGTAAGCTAATTTATGGATTAAGGATTTAAGACTCCTTAATTCTAATACTACACAGCAGAGCTAACTATGAGCATGCTACAGCTAATCGGTCAATTTAGCTTGCTATGCTAGTTGTCTTGGTAGCATATATTAAATCCTGTTAACTGTTATCTTACAGGCTACAGTGAAGATTTTGACTGGAGGAAGGGTGTAGGCTAACTCCTCTTTAATTATCAGACTGGTGAGCTAACTATTGACATGCTAAGCTAGTCATTCATACTTCTGCTTGTTGGCCTGCAAACATATGCTAAAACCGCTTGACTTTTAGCATCGAGGTCACAATCAAGATCTTGAGGTGAGGAAGGTTACAAGAACTTTGCTTAGAGACAAAAGAGCGTAAAGAAGATCTTTACCGATCAGTTTGGGGTCTTCTGGAGACTTGAACCATCATCATCACCGCCGCCGCCACAGACCCTTCTTGTAACCGCAATAATTCTGTATTCATCTTCATCATTGGGATCTGATCCTGGAGCAGACTGCTGACGTCATAGAAATAGTTAGGTTGAGATAATACGGACCGTTTGAGATTATTGATGAGTCACGCTTAATCTGAGGAGTTCAATCAGGGGGATTCCTGGTACAACGCAGGAGATTTGGGGCTTTTTGGGGATATGCATGTTGTGTCGCGGACGACAAGGAAGGACTGGTTTTATCTTTGTTTATAGGAGACGAGTCTCCGTCTTCTTCTGTTGTTTAGCCGCCTCCCTATGAAGCTCCAGAAATGTTAGCCGGACTAGAAATCTTAGCTTTAGCTTAAACTGGACGTGTTCGGGTTCAAGACCCGGATCCTTATTTTCTGGTGAAACCGTTCCTTTAACAACCCCGACGCCAAACCCAAAATACAAACCCACGCGGCACGGCCCGCTTCGACCCGCCCACGTCGGCGCCGGCGGATTCTGGAATCTCGCGGCGACGACTGCAGAAAGAAAGTTGTCCGACTGAACGCTAGAAGAAGCCCAAGAAAGATTCTGACCCTGTTTTCATGTGGAGCAAAGTTGTTGCATAGAGCTTGTTTTTTTTCTTGGAGCCTGCAGATCGGACCGTACGACCCTGTAACGACACACGCGTCGCACGAGGGGCGAAGACGAAGAAGCGTGGATCATCGCTCACAATCGGTGGCGTGTTTGTACGTTCCTGCGAGAGGTGAAAGGTCATGACATAGCAGCAAACATGAAGGTAAGCAGGGAGGAGGGAGTGGTGGGGAGGGGGAGGGGGAGGGAGGGGTCCGGCAGCCAGAGACGGGAGGCTGGCCACAAAAAAAAGAAAATGAGAACAAATCACAGCGTTATCATGATGGGGATATATTTATATATGTGTACACGCAGTATCTCCATATATTAAAACGCATTTCATGAATCATACAAAGGAAGAGAGGTCAAAGTTCACAGTAGCAGTCGTTACTCCACCTTCCAATGAGAGAAACGGGAGAGAGGGCTGAGGAGCTGGATTAGTGAGTGCTGTTATGAGGTGGAGGTGGAGGAGGTGGAGGAGGAGGAGGAGGAGGGGGTCACGCTGAGGCGGGGAGTCGGTGGCTTCCTCCGTCTTGAAGAATCTGAAGGCCCGAGGTCGTGGAATGTGGGGAAAAAAGAAGAAATCCGGTCTGGAGTGAAGGCCGTAACACTAACGTTTGTATAGTGCAAACAGGAAAAGACAGAAAAGTGTTTCTGGTTGGCTGCTGTCGCGGAACTAAAAGAAGAAAAAAAACTAAAACTCTTCAGCAGGAGAACATTAAGACATAAAATGGCGAAAAAAATAAATATCAAAAACTTTTTATCAGTGTAAAAAAGTAATCAGGTTATTTCGTTTTTAACCAAGAGTCTGGCAAAAAAGGCCTCAAAAAGTCTCGTCCACAATAGTTCCTCCACATTTTACAAAGTTAAGTGCCTCCTCGGTGGGCTTTCCCCGGGGCGGGTGGACCCTCAGACCAGAGACTCCAGACTCTCTGCGGGGTCGGACAAGGTCGCCGCCGTCCCGTTAATGTTCCTGGCCAGGAGAGCCGAGCCGTTCTCCTTGGCGCTGACGAGGCTGAGCAGGGCTTTGTAGAGGTACAGGTACTGCTCCTGCGGAGACACCAGAACCGGAGAGAGGAGTTCAGGTGAGGGCGACACAAACCTCTGATCCACCGTCGGGTCGCCGTTCCTCGTGAGATTCACCGAACGTCAAATGTGCAGAAATACTTAAAATAACTTCAGATGAGCGGGGGAGGACTCCGTTTTGGCGCGGACTGTTCCTTTAAGGTGTGGATCACTCACCGTGTCCGTGAAGACCCCCGGCCTCATGAGGTTGGTCATCTTGGCCACTTGGTAGACGTCTACGGCGCCCTCGCTCTCCAGCTGCTGGGACAGCGTGGTGAGAGCGCACAGCGTGCCGGCGGACACGCCTCCCAACCTGAAACACACACGGTGACCGGTTAGCGTGTTAGCATGTTAGCATCTCCACGGTAACATCGGGAAAAATGTTCTACTGGTTCCTCAGACGTCCATCTAAACTAAGTTCTACAAACCACGACCTCAGAGAGAAGAAAAGTTCTTCTGATGTACAGGTGGTCCTGGTGACCACCTACTGACACACAGGATGGATGATAGATGGATGGATGGATGGATGATAGATTGATGGATTGATTGATGGATGATTGATGGATAGATTAATGGATGGATGGATGGATGATAGATTGATGGATGGATTGATTAATGGATGGATGGATGGATGATAGATTGATGGATTGATTGATGGATGATTGATGGATAGATTAATGGATGGATGATTGATGGATAGATTAATGGATGATAGATTGATGGATGGATGGATGATTGATGGATGGATGGATGATTGATGGATGGATGGACTGTTGAGTGTCAGACTGACTCGTCGTGGACGATGGTCGGTCCGTCGCGGGCGGCCGCCTCCTCCTTGATGACGTTGATGAGCTCGAAGGTGCTGCTGATGGCGGCGTCGGGGTTCGGCCACTTGGGACACTGAAAGTGACGAACCTCTAAAACATAATCGTCCTGGAGGAAGAGGAGAGGAGAAGGTAAAAAAAAGAAGAAGAGTGAATACATCTGATTGAACACTTTTGTTGTTTATTTGAACGTTATTTGAATGATTTACGTTAAGCCGGCGTACTCTGTACGATCTGAACCCGATTCACACTCGTACATGAACCTCAGAACCGCCCGGCCGTCTAATGGCGTCAGTCCTTTGTCGTTTGTGGCGCAGCGTACGCGGGGTCACGACGGCCGATAAGCAGCCGCCCTAAAGTGGTCAGACGATCCAAAGGTTTTCTGGAGTGTCAGAAATTTTTGCAGGGTCTCGACGCGATCGGCTAACGCCAGCGCCTTCTTTTCTCACAGCGCTTCTGAGAAGTGGCGGAGCGTCTGAGTCGCCATGGCGACACGACGCGTTGTAATAATAAAAATAATAAGTAATGAGTGTCAAAGTTAAAAATGAATTTTGTGGCTAATAAAAAAGGACGAAAAAGAGAAGTTCACAGCTGTCAGAGCGATGCTAGCTATAAAGCTAACGCTCTGTACAGTCAAATGTAGCTCGATTACCCACAAGTCTCTCTGCTAAATGGAGCAGCCACACTGTCCACAGCCTTCTAGACACCTATACGTCCAGATACGCCGCTACTATAAAAAAAAGAAGACGACGTTTGGGAACACAGGATGGCAAAAAATAATCATGTTGCTAACAAACAAACTTTTTTTCTGCCTCGGTGCTTTCAAACTAAACTTTATTGACAAATGTAAAAAGCGACGACAGGCCGCATGAGCCGGACGGGTCGTACAGTGTGAGCCCAGCTTTGGCTGATTCTCCAGCATCACCGACCGAACGCCGTCTCCAGTGATCTAAGTCACAACCACCGCCAGAACAGGCCCGTTCGGATGTGTGCGTCACTGTAAAGTGTCCTCTGGAAACACTTCCTCTGTACGAGGAAGTGAAAACACCTTAACGCTGCTCAGATGTTTTCAAATTGATGATTTGTTTTTAATTGGCTCCTGTTTTTACCCATCTCTAAAAAAGTCACATGACCATCAGATAAAGAGCGCGGTTCGTCTCCTCGCTCATTACTTCCATCTTTAGCTCCTCTGCACGTTGTTTATCACGTGATTCTATTTTTCCCCACACGTCTCCCTTCAGCCTCGGTCTGATGTCACCTTCTGCTCCAATCAGACGATGTTGGTTCTGATCCTGCCGGGACACAAACCTGCGTGGCCTCCAGGATGAAGTCGTGGATGCTGATCTGCTCCTCGCTGGACAGACACAGCCGGTCTTTACTGATGAGGGTGACGGTGAACGCCTCGCAGTTCATGGCCTCCTCTCTGCTGGGCCAGTACGCAAACTCATCCTCCGCCTGCAGGGCGACACAGAGACGTCCCTTTAGCAACGTAGCACGTTAGCATGTCCTCACTCTGCGGCAGGAGGACGTGGACTGAGTCAAAACCAACCAGGTTAAACCACAAAGAACGTTTGTTCTCCATCTCTAGTTCTAGTTCTGTTCTCTCTGTGTGACTCTTTTATCTTCTTCTTCTTACGTTCTCCTTCTTATGCTGCTGATAAACAAAACCACCGCCTAAACAACTAAATTCCCATCACAGTCTCGGATTCCTGTGAGACGAGGTTCTTCTTCGACCCGGAGCGACACAACCGGACCCAAAACCTGAACATCCAGATTTTTGAAATTCCTCCAATCTCTGGTGAAAACAAACCTTCGCTCACGAGGGAAAACGGTTGGAGTCCTTAAAAGGGAAAGTTTTAGTTCTCAACATGTCGGAGATGAATTGGACTGAATATTGATTTTATACAAATGAAGGTTTTTTTTTTTGTATGTAAATAAAACTTTTCTTTCCGAAACCTTGAATATTAATGAGAAACACAGAAACAATCAGAGAGAAAACCACCAATCCATAGAGAGCAGACGTGAATGTGAAGAACATCTTCTGCTCTTCCTCTACGTCTCTGTGAGTCACGCATGATCCTACGAGCATGAAGGTGAGGAAGAGGAGAGCCTACGGTCCTCCGACATTTAAAATGGCTTCCCTACGATGTTTTATGACAGAGGCGTCAACAGAATAGGGAAATGAAATGAACGGGGCCTACCTCAGGGTTCTACTTCAGGACCTTTAATCTTTAGTTACATGACATACTTGAATAAGTATTATAATAATACTAACAATAATAATATAATATTAACTCTTTATTATCGCTTTGTTAGACTTTAGGTGTGCGATAAATCTGTATTTTTTTAATTTAACTTACAAAGGTGTTTGTGTGGATATATATAATTATACACAGATGAGGCTATGTGTGTGTGTGTGTGTGTGTGTGTGTGTGTCTGTTTGACTGATAACACCTTAAACACGTGTGGGTGACGTGTGCGTTTCCTACCAGTCCGTGGTCGGCAGGCAGCATAACAATAATTTGTGCGTTGTGGTCCCAGATCATTCTCCAGAAGTCTTTAGTGGTGTGGGGCAAAGGATGCTGGGTAATGATGAACTCATTACTACGGTGGTACCCCTAGAAAAAAAAAAAAGAGCACATTTAATTGGATTGAGGTTAAAATAAAACTTTAGCCCCCTGCTGGTTTAATGCGGGTACTGCTGCCGTGAGGTGAACTGTGATGTCATACGACAGGGAGGACAGAGTGATGACCTCAGATACGATTACGAATGAAAAAAATAAAAATGGCAAGCCAGCAGCAAAAAGTGAAAGTGACATTGTCATCTTTTATTAATAGGAATCTTTTATTTTTGACTTTAAATTACGAATTCTGACTTAAAAAATTATAATTCTGGGCTACATGATTCTTTTAAAAAAAAATATTGAATGGAATTCAGAATTCTGACTTTCATCTCAGAATTCTGACTTTATTCTCAGAATTCAGGCTTCTTGAAGCAGAAATTGTTCTTCATTCTAATTTGTTTCCCGAGTTTAAAACAGGACAGGATATACTTTCAAATCTCTAGCAGCGTAAATGTTCCGTTGATTTGGGCTGAACTATAAGAAAATCCACCAAAGAAGAAGAGGTGCTGACCATGATGTAAGACGCGTTTATGTAATCGGTGCCTTTAACGCCGGGCAGAGGTGCCAGGCCGACCCTCGCTCGCTCCGCTGCTCAGAGAGAGAGAGAGAGAGAGAGAGAGAGAGAGAGGGAGGGAGGGAGGGAGAGAGAGAAGTGTCATTACTAAAGGTTAATAATAACTGTTATTATAACAGTACCACTGAGTCAGAGAGCAGAGACTGAGTCAGAGAGCAGAGACTGAGTCAGAGAGCAGAGACTGAGTCAGAAAGCAGAGACTGAGTCACGCTGACATCCTCGTATTAAAGTCTACGACAGGAGGAGACAATAAGGAATAAAAATGAGACATCAAGTGTGGCTCTCCTTTGATCTCTGCTTTAACTTTTACTCTCACTCTTCGTCTTCGACCTCTTTCTCTCGCTCCATTCTGCTCTCCATCACTTACACGGCACCACGGAGGAGTTCCGGTTCTTCTCCTTGTTGGACTCCTTCTGGGCGTTGAAGCATTCCGTGAATCTGGCGTTACAGTGCGTCACCAGCTGGAAGACCACAGAAGAAGAAGAGGACAGGGTTCTCTAAAGTCCAGGTGTGCACAAAGGGAAACCTCAGGGACGTCCATCACAGACGGACGCGGGGTACCGCCGTGTAACGGGTCACTTCGGACTCTCCGAGTCTCCTCACCTTGAACTGCTGGTCCAGACGCGTCCGGCCGTTGTGTCCCGCCGTCGTGATGCTGCTGAAGTAGCGGTGAAGCTGACCCGCCGCTACTTCCGTCTCCTTCCCCAGAATGGCTTCCATCAAGGCGTCGTGGATGAAGATGTACTGCTCCTGGATCGGAACACATACAAACACGCGGATGAGTCATTTCTCTACTTCCTGCTGATTCAGCGTAAAAACTGTTGCAGTAAAAGAGAGCCTACTGAACACGGGGACCAGAGGGGGAGGGGCTTAGGGGACCTCCCAAGCTTGTGTAAATGTCAGCTGAGGAGGCGATGAGCAACAGCGTAAAGTATAAAAGTTGTATTGAGCGAGTTAAATTCAAAATTATTCGGGGGGTTGCTGGTACAACTCAGGGGATTGGGGGCTTTTCGGGGATGTACCCTTGCTGAAATGGACGACAACATGGGCGGAGCTTAAATTTGAAGGTGTTGCGATGAACCGTTGCCGCTGTCCCTTCCGTTAAATGAGCTGCAGCCGTGTTTCTCTTTCTCTAAATAAATCTGTAATGGAGCTCAACCCCACAGGAGCCATGGACCCTCCCCCAGGAATGAAAACTACAGGTGTCGCTCTTTGATACTCATCTCCCAGAGGACCACCTTGAGCAGGCAGCGAATTATGAGCCAAGTGGACGGGTATTGATCCGGATCACAACCTGGTTCCTCTGGACGCCATCGACCCATTTAGCAAAGAACCTCTTCCTCTCTCTTGTTTTTCAGGTGTCCCCTCTGGGGGTCGCCACAGTGGATCACCTGAGTCCATCACAGGCCGGTTCCCTGCCGGCTACCTGAACCAGAGACGGTATTTGTTCACCCGGGCCCAGAACCAGGAAATAAAAAAAGGACTAACTGCCGCTCTATTTTAATAGGAAACAGAGTTTGAGGCACAGAACCCGGACTAATGACCACCGCCGTCGGACCCATCACCTCTGAGCGTTTTGGGCTGAGGGTTCCGGACCTCAGGAGTCACAGGTATACGAACCTCAGTCTGGACCAGGTAGTTGCGTTGGGTTCGTATGTGTTTGAGGAAGCCGAGGACGTTGACGGAGCTCTTGTCCCTGATTTGCTTCAGCATGCTGTCAATCACAATGTACGTCCCGGTCCGACCCACTCCGGCGCTGCAACACAGAGGAGACAGGAGACGTGAGGTGAACGGGTTCAAACAGGAGACTTCATCAGCTCGGTCATGTGATCGCGTTTGTTTGTGTCAAACATTTCGCTCAAGATTAATGAGAGGATTTGGATTTAATCTTTTTTCAGAGATGTGTCTCAGACCGAGGAAGACTCCTTCCTCTTCGTTCTTCCTGAGATAAACCAAAACGGGAGAAAAAAAAAAAGAGAAGACAAAATAAAAAAAAGAATAAAAGAAAAAGAAAACATCGCAAAATGAAAAAAAAGTAACGGGATATTTCAAAAATAATCCCGCCTGATGAATATGAAACATTTCCTGCGGATCATCAGACGACAGCAGAAAGACCGACATCATCAAATCAGTTCTGTTCTCAGCCGGCTGTAAAAGGGGGCGGAGTCTGACCCACGAAGATTAAAGACCATCTAAGGCGTCACCTGCAGTGGACCAGCATGGGTCCCATGTCCGGCGTCTGGGCGGCGGAGGACCTGCGGACAAAGGTGAGGACCGGTAGCGTGTACTCGGGGACCCCCATGTCGGGCCACTGGGTGTAGTGGTACTGGAGGACGGTCCGTTCAGTCTGAGGGCGGGCCTTAGGGTTCCCCTTTCCCCCCTGAGGAGAAGAGGAAAGATTAAGATTAAAAAAAACTAACTCTAGCTGGATGTTTCTAACCGGGTCAGAACCTTCCCCCTCTCACCTTTTTGACTTTAGGGTTGCGCAGCGTGAACTGGCGGAGGGTGTAGCAGGCGTGGACCTTGGTGCTCCGGAGCGTGACCGTCATGTTGCCGTGCTCCTCGCTGCTCTCCGACGGCCAGTACTGGTCACACTTCCTCTGTCGGACAAGAACACATCCACAATCAGGTCCAAACTGAGGCCCGGGTCTAATATCTGAACGCTTTCACGTCTTCTTGTTGTTGCTCTTTGGGACCCTGATATGGTTTTATGACGCCTGTTCATTCTCTCGTTAAAGTTTTGTGCTGTATTGTAAACGCTCTCCGCCGTGACGTTCTCTGTGACGAGCGTTAGCTCGTAGCTAACGTTGGCGCCGTCCCTGTCAACAATAAAAAATAAAATAAACGTTCTCTGGGCGGAGACGCTTCGACTGGCTTTAAGAATACGTTTGGAGAAGAAGTTCTCCCTAGTGGCAGGAAACATGCAACCGCCTTTGTCTCAAAATCGACCCAGTTCTTCCTCGCGAGGTCGAAAGGTTTGAGAAAGATCCACGAAATAGTTTTTGAGTTATTGCGTCAAAACGAAGGATCTGCGGCAAAAAAAGAGACATCGGTTGAGACGGAACCGCCGGTGGGCCGTCAGGACGTACCCGTCCTTTCTCCACCAGGTTGGTGATCATGACGATGATACCGGTGTTCTGCTCCCACACCATCCTCCAGAAGTCCTCGAAAGTGGACTTGAGGGGTCCCTGGGCGGCGATGTAGGCGTTTGGCTTGTTGTAACCCTGAGAAATGGACCAGAGAGAATATTGGAATAAAAATCGCTGGGAAGGACGACGATCTCGGATCAGAACCACAGAGGAGGAAACGCTCACGTCCACATAGTTGGCGTTGATGTAGTCGCTGTGTTTGGAGTCCTTCCCAGCCAGCGGCCTCAGCTTCACCCTGCTGTGGTCATCTGGGAGGGAAACACACAGAGCGGTAACCTGTGATGTCATCGTGATGTCATAGGCAGAGATATGGATCCAGGATAATGATGTAATAATGACATCGATGTGAGACCAGATTTGAGGGGGAGCTGTCGCAGCGGAGGTTAGCTTAGTTTAGCTATTATATCTGAGGTTAGCTATTAGTCATAGCTTATGTTGGCTAATTTCAGTTAGCATAGCTAACAGACAATTTCATAGATATCATAGTCAAACTTGCCTCATTTTAGCTGTAAGAGCTAATGTAGGCTAATTTCCTTAGCTTATGTTTGGTGATTTCATAATTGTGAATATTTTTTTTCCATCTATCATTGCAAAGTTAGCTAATATTATCTTTTGAAGCTAATTTAAAAAATATATATATATATTATCAAAAAAATATTATTTTTTTGGCTAATACATTTTGGCTAATGTATTAGCTCCTATAGCTAACGTTTGCTAATTTGAGCTATCACGGCCAATTGATCTCAGGTGGATCTCAGAGTTTGATCTAATGTGTTTGGCGCTGAAACCATCTAAACCCAGCGGTCAAACCTTAAACGGGTCAGAAGCCCGCCTCGCTGGCGCCGTTCAACATAAATATGACATCAGAACATGATCCATGTCTGGATGTTCTCCTAGAAGTGTCCATCATCAGAGCAGACAAGTTCTGTGGATTTACATTCTGGATGGATGTGATGGGAGGATGGTCCGGTCTGGACCGAGTCCAGACTCGGTACTCACAGGCCATTATGTTGATGTATCGGTTCTTGTGCTTGTTGTCAGGATGGTTGGAGTGTTCTGACGTGATCTTCATGTCTGCGGTGCACCGTTGGACCTCCTGGGAAAGGAAACACACACCTGCATGTCACGTTCTGGTCCCCTGCACAGAAGCAGCGGTCCTGGTTCTACCGGTCTGGGCTGATTCCAGCCCGCTGTCTTTGTCTCTCGTCCTCTGAGGCTACAGTTAGCTTCCTGTTTGACACTTTAACCACTTTTTTCTAACCTGAGGGCAGGATACAAGAATGCTGGCGGCACCAGGATCCACCTCGGTGGTCTCTGATTAGTCGGATCGGTTCTGTGCGGCCGGTGAATATACATCGGGATTTAATGTTGACTTCCTGCCAAGTAAACAGCTGCTGGCTGCCAGCTGGGCACCGCCGACCAGACGGCGCTGGATTTGGCGCTGACCTCGCGGTCTCGTTTCCTCCTGCTGTCTTGTTCCAGCGCCACTAAACATGGATTCCTTATGCTAATTGGAGTGGGGGGGTTATTTTGAGGGTAGCGGGCTTCATGGTGACAGCAGTGTTGGGGGGGGACAGGATGTGACATGAGATGATGTCACACATCTGTAACAGTGAATTATGTTCACATGACGAGTCTCGTTATTCAGATCAACACACGCCGACTAATACGGAATAAAAAGGTTTTTAAAGTCCATCTGGAAGAAACAAGGTTCTAAAAACTTTCCTCTCAATTTATCTGTTATTTCGTTTTTTTATCATTAAAGTGCAAATACCTGAAAGTCATGGTACCGGATCTCATACTTGATGATGATGATGATATCTTCCTCAGACTGGACTATTTCACAGTGTGAACCTGGACTGTTTCACTGAATGAACCTGGACTGTTTCACTATGTGAACCTGGACTGTTTCCCTGTGTGAACCTGGACTGTTTCACTGTATGAACCTGGACTGTTTCACTGTGTGAACCTGGACTGTTTCACTGTATGAACCTGGACTGTTTCCCTGTGTGAACCTGGACTGTTTCACTGTATGAACCTGGACTGTTTCACTGTAGGAACCTGGACTGTTTCACTATATGAACCTGGACTGTTTCACTGTGTGAACCTGGACTGTTTCCCTGTGTGAACCTGGACTGTTTCCCTGTGTGAACCTGGACTGGTGCTAGAGCCGGTGTCGTTAAACTAGACTAAAGACACTTTCTCACCTACCTCATTTGGTTAGGAACCAAAGGTCCAGACCAAGATCAAAACCAAACAGGTCTGACAGAAAGATTGACCCGGTTCAAACTGAACCCTGGTTTGTATTGTTTACACTGTGAATGGAGGGTTTGGACTTTTGGACCAATAACAGGAAGTTACCATCACCAATAAAGAAAAGAAGAAGGAAGAAGTTAAAATGGTAGCACACAGTAAGTGGAGGGGACGAGGTGTTTGGTACTGATCCGGTCCGATGAAGACGACAAAAGGTTCTTCAGTACTCTTGAACAAGAACCACATTTACAAGATGAAGATCTACGTCGAAGGTTAACCGCCAACCTCGGACTCACTTTGGTTCATTTAGCTCAGAGGGTCACACCACTGACTCTGGTCCAGGAGACTAAGGGTTTGAATCCCAGACAAAGAGGGCGTGGCAGAAGTCCAGTGTGGACCTCTAGGCAGGGTCCTTGTGCCACCAGACCACCCGGCCACTTATAGTGCCATTGTAGATATCACCCCAGCCTCTGGGAGAGGAAGAACACGGACCTTTCTGCAGAACTGTCAAGTGTCCATCAGGCCTAAACTGGGCCACAGGGGGGTGGGTGGAGTGGGTGGAGGTTGGCACACTGCTGGTATGTGAGGGGTTTTCCCAAACTCATTCAGGGTGTCGCCCTGGCCTAGGAATTCAGAGCAGCTGGACGACAAACAAAAGTTCCAGAGGGAAGTTGAGGCTTTTGCGACGAAGCGGGCAAAAGTCGATAAAATTTAAATAAACCCGAAGTGAAAGATTTGTTGGAGAAACACGTCAGGGACGTGTAGGTGAAGACCAGATACATCTTTAGGTGCCCACCTACGGTTGAGGTCTTTCCAGACACACGGTTCTGCTTCCAACAAGCTGTAAAATAATGGCGTCTACCTGCGTGTGGCTGGTCTTTGCCCTCAGGTGATGTCAGGTGATGTCATGTGATGTCAGGTGATGTCATGTGGTCAACTAAGATGAATGAGGGTAGCTGTTTGCTGTTTGGTTGATTATGTCAGCAGACGGATAACAACAACAATAATGACTGTTTTTACGTACCCACCAGAATCCTGGTTCTTATCGGGCCGCAACCGACTATCAGGAAACATCATGTCCTGATTCTAGTAGCAGGGATTAAGACCCGATCCTGACTTTTTGAGCTGGAGTCCTCTCAAAGACAGCGGGGTTCTGTTACATGCTGCTCTGTCCGGCGTCCCGGGACAGAACCTTTACAACGGGTCGTCAGAACAAGAACTTTGCCGCTTACCTCGAAATCTTCCGAGAAGCCATGCTGGCCGTTGGAGTAGAGCTCCGAGACGTGTTTGATGAAGAGCTTGACAGGGACGGCGTCCATATCATCTGCAGAGAAGAAACCAGGTTTCACTACAGGTCGTGTTTTCATCTCCGTGTGTCTGTTGGCCCGCCGGTATCAGAACATCTCAAATGTTCTAGACGCACGGTTTTAGAAAGGTGGGTTCTGGAATGAGGTGGGGGTGATTAGATTGATGAGGAAGATCTGAGTCAAGGTGCAGATTCGGTGGAGGTGAGCGCTCTGTGAGTGAAGGTCCTCTCTTCTACAAAAGTTCCTGGAAGGACGGGCGACGCGGAAAGAAGCGACATTCCACATTCATTTTGTTCCTTGAAAGAAAAATGTCTAAAACCGGAATAAATAAGAATCTGGTATATTTAAGAGGTTAAATACATTTCAGGATATTGTGTTGGGGATTGTCTTTGGTAGGGGGGGGAGCAAAGCGCGGTGGTCAATAAAATATGAACCGAGGGCGAAAGAGAGAGAGAGAGAGAAAGAGAGAGAGAGAGAGAGAGAAAGAGAGAGAGAGAGAGAAAGAGAGAGAGAGTTAGACAAGAGACGCAGCTTCACCTGCAGGTATATTAAAAATAAAAGTGGAAAAAGTCCAATCATCTACGTCCTTAAACTCAATTTCTTCACAACACTCGATAGAGAGAGGAGGAGAGGAGGAGGAGGAGAGGAGGAGGGTCTGTGCTACAACCTGTTTCTGGACATTTTATTTAATGAAGCTCATTTTCCAGAGAGTCTTTATTGTTTGTCGTCACTTTTTTCTTCTCTCTGCATTCATGTCCGACAAACGGACCGACTGGTCGCCATAGAAGCTGGTCAAATATCAATTTATATTATATATATAAATATAATAAAATATATATATATATATGTATATTATATACATGTATATATTATTATATACATATATATTATTATCTATATAATAATATATGTATATTATAATATATATAATGATATATGTATATATGTGTATATACATATATATATACGTATATATTATAATATATATGTATAAATATACGTATATATACATATATATAAATATATATATATATTTTTTATATTTATATATATTTGTATGTATATAGAAAACATTATGTTGACAGAGAAGTACACTCAAACAATAAAAATATGGATATTGTTATTTTATTGTTAGAAGTTTGGTTGATAATGATGAAGATATGTTCAATTAATTCTTTTTAAGCATAAAAAAAACATTTAA
Organism: Lophius piscatorius; assembly: GCA_009660295.1. Taxonomy (NCBI): domain Eukaryota; kingdom Metazoa; phylum Chordata; class Actinopteri; order Lophiiformes; family Lophiidae; genus Lophius; species Lophius piscatorius. Next base: position 26,891 of record VRLP01002125.1, on the reverse strand, counting down.
GAAAAAAAAAAAAAAGTATTTTAAGTGAACAAAACAAAAACAGCTTGATTATATGTACATTTTTATATTCATATATTTTATACGTTCAATGTACTATTTCTGATTATGTTATTTAATTGCGGTTATTGACGACATCTGAGGTTGAAGTAATATAAATTGAAGTAAGTAACTTATGTTGAAGGACTGGCTATTAGAATTATTATTACGCTATTTATTTATCTATTTACTTTAATTACAGTTTGAATTTTGTTTTTAATTGAAATAAAACATACATGTGGCTCAGAATTATTTATTGCGGATTTAGTGATTTTATTTATACATTTTGTTTTATATACATATTATACTTTTTTGTGAAATTACATGTTTGGTGGGGGGGCACCAAACCCAATTTACGATTAGGGCCCCAATTTGGTTAAGAGCGGCCCTGCGTATGCCTGCGGACATTTTTGCCTTAAATAATGCAAACATTTAAGGCAAAAAACTTTAAGCCCAGTTTAGTCTGCATCCATTATGAACACCAGATCGCTTTGCATAAACTCTGTCACGTTTGGGCCTCAGTGGGCTGAACAGAGACGTTGAAGTGAAAGGCACAGGAAATGGAGGCTACAGAGTCTTTGAGAGATACTAAGAGAGTTTGTTGGAGTTGTCTGTCGGTTTAGAGGCTGGCGATAACTCAGACATTAATGGACTATTCTGCATGAAGTTTTCCCAAACTTTGTGTACTGTTGTGCCGTGTTCTTTTGAATATATATACACATGTATATTTATACACATATATATATATATACATTGTTAGAGAGGTGCTAACATTAGCAAAAGTGCAGGCTGCAGATGTCCTTAATTCATATGTGGTGTTGTCATCAGACATGCTAAAGTTAGCGACAGGGCTGGCTGTAGATGTGCTAATGTTAGCTGCAGTGCTGACTGAAGAGCTGCTAAAGTTAGCTGCAGAACTACCAGCAGACATGCTAACATTAGCTGTAGTGCTCGCTATAGCTGTCCTACTATTACTGGGAGCTTCTGAAGAAATGCTATCATTATCTTCAGCGCTGGGTACCGGCTAACGTTAGCTGTAGAGCTCTCAGGTACCAGAATCTCACACCGGCTGATTTAACGGGAGCTTCTAGCGAAGTGATTCCGTCAGTACTTCTGGAAGTACAGTATCTCACCCTGCTGGGAGTCGTTTCAGCCTGTAGGTCTTAATCCAGCAGGTCTCAGAGAGGATTATGGGTCGTGTGAGGCAGCGGGGCTGAGCTTATTTAGTGAATTAACACAATAACATACGGTCCCACACCACATCCCCGTGGTCATGTGAGTCCCTAAGACCACCTCCACCCACCGCAGAGACGTGGTGTTAGTGAATCCAGAACAGCTCAGTGCCCCCCCACCCTGAGGTAACACCCCCGGGTTTGTCTGCCATACTGGGCAAACTGGTCCCGCTGTGAATGGAGGCCTTTGGACTGAGCCAAGGCTCTTTGTAAAGAGGCCCCGCAGGACTTTAATTGGTCTCAATCCAGATTCTGGACCTGAGGACAAGAGCTGGAGCTTCAAGTCCAAGTGTGTTTGTGTTCTTCTAGTGGTGGGATCAAAGGCGTCAGATGAAACCTGTCGGAGGTTTGATGGACACATGGGAATTTTCATGGCCTCCTCCGTAAGGACCTACAAAAATACAAATTAAAATTCTGCCTATTTAAGAAAAGATTGAGACTAAATAGCGGAACAACGCCTCCTCTTTCCTTTCACGACTGTTTGAGGAGCTTTATTACCGCGTTATTACCAACAGTGTGATCCGTTATTTCTGTCACATGATGCATTTTATCTATAAAACGCTTTTCCAGATATAAAGTATAATTACATGTTAATAAAGGAATTTAAATCAGACAATAAAAGAGACACACAAGCGGCTCAAATCACAACAGATGAGAAATAATGTATGTTTCCGCCGTTTTGTGAATAAAATGTTGTTTCTATTTTGTCACAGTATTGTGATTATGTTGAATATTACTTTTATTACCTCCCAGTATCATGATCTTGCACAACAGTAATCTCGTTATCCTGCTGTTATTCTCAAACACTGGTTAGAATTGACTTCTTATACACTTTATTTTGAAAGTTTCACTTATATTTAACATTCTATAATCTTAAATTACATTCTGTGTATTTCATCTCCTGTGAAATCTCTGTCACGGGAATTTCCTTCAAAGTCAATAAAGTTTTATTCAATCTTGAGAGTACTCTCTAATACCGAACTCAACACTCCTCATGTTTTCAGACACTGAATGGACCGACCCGTTTGTCGCTATCTGGACCCCTAGAGACGCTCCTGTGGAAGATGAGACCAGTCCTCATGCATCCTCGTGACCTTTGACCTCTGCTGCAAGAATAGCCCTAACCTCTGACCCCGTTAGAGTGGATGACCAGCTAACTGAGCAGAAGAGCTGAGGTACAAGGTTGGAAATGTCTCGTCAACAGAAGACGCGACGGGAAAAAACTATTCTTTGAAGTTTACGAGCACAACAGAGCGGCGAGGCGACTCTAAATGAGAGGAGAGCTGCGATTGGTCCTTACCTGGGATGGGGATGACGGGGATCGTCTCATTGGCTACCACTCGTGGTGAACTGCTGTCTTCCACGTAGAAGTGAGCCGTCTGGAAACAACGCCTGAACGAGAGAGAGAGAGAGAGAGAGAGAGAGAGAGAGAGAGAGAGAGAGTAAGAGAGAGAGAGTAAGAGAGAGAGAGGCAGAGAGAGAGAGGCAGAGAGAGGCAGAGAGAGAGAGAGAGAGAGAGAGAGAGAGATTAATTTCTAGTGGTCTCACTGTTGAGGATCGGTTCTAGATCCTGTCGGGAGATCAGACACAGACCGGAGTTCTTCTTTCACCTCAGTCTGAAGGGTTTGTGGTCTACGTTGTAAGTTTCCAACCAATGCAGTTGTGACTTTCCCACTCAGCGCAGTTTGTCTAAGGTGTAACAGCACCCACGGGAGTGTGGGTGCTAACGGGAGGCGTGGTCGGGAGCGGTTCAAGCGCTTCTATGCCGAGGCAGCAGGAAGTGTTTCAGTCTAAAACTCAGACGCCCCCTTTAAATCAAATTTGACGAGGTTTTAAGCGCCAACAAATAGCTAGCTAACACTCACCAGCTAGCATCAATGTCCCGTTTGGATAAAGCTAGTTTCTTGACAAGCTAGCATGACACTAAGAACAGATCAACATTAGCTTGTTGAGCAGCTTTGGTTACTTCTTTTACTCGTATATAAATGCACCTTTTAAATATTATTAAATATAACTCTTAATTCTACAAAGTACATTTTAGTAAGACTTTCATTCAGCTAATGTCGCTTTGTTGACTAGCTTACATTCGCTTATTGATCCGTTTACATTAGCTTATTAATCCGCTAACATTAGCTTATTGAGCCGCTAATATTAGCTTATTGAGCCGCTAATATTAGCTCACTGGTCAGCTAACATTAGCTCATTGATAAGCTAATATTAGCTTACTGATCCACTAACATTAGCTTGTTTACGGGCTAACATTAGCTTGTTCAGGAATCACGAGCTAACACTACTTAATCTTTCTCATTGCGTCGAACATGGAAAATACCTTTATAAAACAAAAATAAATACATATATATATATATATATATATATATATATATATATATATATAAATGTGTGTTCACAGAGAGTGAGAGAGATTTGGATCAGCAGCTGATGGTCCTCCTCCCCTCAAAGCACACACCGGTGGCACAAACAGACTTTGAACCTTTGACTAATATGAGAGCGAGAGACACACACACACACACACACACACACACACACACACACACACACACACACACACACACACACACAACAGTGTTTTAGTCCTGCCGGAACTGAGGGTGAACAATTTCATGTTTGAGCTGGTTTAACAAATTCAAAGAAGTGAACAAATTGTCCTCAACATTCACACACACACACACACACACACACACACACACACACACACACACACACACACACACACACACACACAGGCTATAATTTTCCCTAATTGCAATGTTGCCCTGTTTACTCCAACTATCAGACAGCGGCGTAATAAACTGTGTAAAAAAAACACGTCACTCCTCACCAATGATTAATGTTTAGTGATTAAATGATTTATTATATTATATTTATGCCACTTTATATTCCAAAGGAAAATGTTTTATTTTAATCTACTGTGTTTGCCTAATAATGACGAAGTGGAACTTTTTTAATAAATGTATTCTATCTGAAATTCAGAAAATACTTCCAGGTCCGATAACCAGCCTGGCAGAAAAAATCGTTAGAACCGTTTAAATGTATGAAAACGATCAAACATGTAAATAAAATGTATGTTTTCTAAAGTTTTAATACTGGAGAAGGAGGATTCAACATCAGTCGTCTACTGACAGAACCTCTCCGGACCTTTACAGGAAAACATGGAAGGAAGGTGGAGACTAGATCAACAATATCTAATATCTGTTCAACAATAGTTGAACAGATATTAGATACAGTATTATTATATTATATAGTATATATACAGTATTTAAAAGCTGGTTTCTTCACCTAGATTCTTATATAAAAATGTTTGTGGAAGAAGAAGAACCGGTTTGTTTGTTAATTAGACAGTAGAAGTTGATGAGAATTGTTGACTCACTAATATTAGCTTTTTGATTAGCTGACAGTTTCTTAACCAGCTAACATTAGCATGTTGACTTACTAACTATTTGTTGACCAGCTAACATAAGCGTGTTGATTAGCTGACAGTTTCTTAACCAGCTAACAATAACAAATTGACTTACTAATTATTTGTCGACCAGCTAGCATTAGTCTGTTGACTAGCTTACAGTTTGCTGACCAGCCAACATGAGTGTGTCGCCTGGCTAACCGTTTGTTAACCCGCGGACATTAGCGTTTTGACTAGCTGACACTTTCTTAGCCAGCTAACATCAGTATGTTGACTTATTTTTTGTTGACTGGCTAACATTAGCTTGCTGATGAGGAAACACATTTTTGACAAGCTAACATTACCGTGTTGAATAGGTAGCAGTTTGTTGTCCATCTGACATAAGCGCATTGACCAGCTAACATTAGCGATCTGACTAGATCATTTTCTTCTTTGAGCAGCTAACATTAGCATGTTCACTAGCTGCCTTCAGCTGGTTGCCTATCTAATGTTACCCTGCTGACCACCTGTTTGTTTGTTGTCTAGTTAACGCTTCATCGATTAGCTAACATCAGCTTGTTTACCAGATGTTTTTAGTTTGTTGACAGGTTGATGTTATTGTGCCACTGCTGGTTTGTTGAGGTAAAACATCAATTCTTTCTCAGTAATCTATTAATATTACTCATTTGGCATCTTTAACTTTGACCGCTGTAATTTATTTACACATTTTGGTTTCAGTTTAATATTTAACGACACATTTTAACAAACAGCTCCGGTTAAAACGTTGCGTCTCATTTATTTACACGTTAACAGGTAAACGTGTAAATAAATCCATAAACTAAAAACGCCGCACATTTACTTCATGTCAAAACGAGTTAAAGCGAAGAACTGAAACTAAGCTCCTCAGACCAGATCAGACAGGACCGGGAGTCTCTGCAGGTTCTATCTGCTGGTACCTCCGCCTCCACCTGGCCTCCTCCACCTGGCCTCCACCTGTGTGACCTCCCTACCTGTATTTGATACAGAGCAGAGAGCAGAGCGCGTTCATCCTGCAGAACCAGCGGAGGACGGAGACCGAAGCCGCATGCTGACATGGAATGAGAGCCAGAGAGGAGACCAGGGACAGAAGACAGACGGGGGGGGGGGGGGGGGGGGGGGGGGGGGGGAGGAGAGTCCTCCCAACAAGCCATGAACGCACTCACACTGGTCATTCACAAACCACTTCCTGGTTGCAGACAGCTGGTGTCAGGATGCGTTCATGGTCCGGAGGACAGAGGAGCTTCAGAGGAGCCTGTGGTTTTCCTCACATGTTTGGAACCAAAGAGTGTTTAAACTACAAACCTAGAAGTTCTGATCAGGAGAGGAGCAGGTTTTTACAAAAGACCTGTTTAGGGTCCAGGGACTATTTATATAAATATGTTTAATATGCAAAAATATAAACTGCTTCTTCATGAAACTGAATATAAATGTATTCACTGGACTGTTTCACTGTGTGAACCTGGACTGTTTCACTGTGTGAACCTGGACTGTTTCACTGTGTGAACCTGGACTGTTTCACTGTGTGAACCTGGACTGTTTCACTGTATGAACCTGGACTGTTTCACTGTATGAACCTGGACTGTTTCATGTATGAACCTGGACCGTTTAACTGTATGAACCTGGACTGTCTCACTGTATGAACCTGGACCGTTTAACTGTGTGAACCTGGACTGTTTCACTGTATGAACCTGGACTGTTTCTTTTTTAATTTATTTTAAATTATGTATAATATGCAGCGAACTTCTCCATCTTTTGAAGAAGCATAGATTTTTCCTATAGGAACTGAACGCAGCAGAGATACGCTTTGGAACGGGGCGGGACCATCAGCTGCTAGTTGGCCAATAGGAGCATAGTGGGGGCGGAGTCTACGTTGGGCTGTGACATGAGCTTTGCTCCACAATAGGATTAAGTTCCCTACACACCCCCAGCACCTGCTGCTGCAGAGCCTGTGAGAATGTTTAGTTCAGAGTCACCGGGAAAACTAGACCAATAGTCGGGTTTTACAAAAACCATTCAACCTTCTACTGGGTTCTGTTTTGAAAGCCTCTGGTCTGATGATGTCATCTTGAGGAGTACATCCAGACAAGGAACACGTTCTGACGTCATGTTTACGTCGAACCAAACCCCTGGCTCCACGCCAACGAGTCGGGCTTCTTAATCCCCTTTTAAGTTTGATGATAGGTTGAGACCATTTTGGCTCGGAGACGTCTCATCATTCCCTTCAGCAGACCCAACAGGAGTTACTGAGGTCTCCGGCCTTTTACCCTGAACACCCCGGTTCTCTGGAATCCCCCCGTCCTGACATAGTTCACCACCTTCAGGCGGACTGATGGTAAAAACTGATTGATGAAGACAGAATTATAAAACTGGGTCGTCTGCGTATAACTAAACAGAGATAACAAGAACAAATCTGAGGAAGAGGATTATTATTATTATTATTATTATTATTATTAAAATGAATCCAATGTTGGCCAGATTACAACAAATAAATGATCCGAAGAGGATGATGACGTTATTTTTCTCAACCATTCCACAATATTATTGGCTGGGGGCAATATGGAGATGCATTGTGGGATATGTAGTTCACTGTAAAGCTACATTATACGGCATTACAAGCTAATTTTTACCCGTTGTAAACTCTAATGGGCCCAATAAAATGAGGCGCCGGAACAGATTTGCTCCGCGAGCCACGAGTTTGACGCGTTTGATCTGGAATAAGCATTAACTTTCTAGACTATACTTCTAACGGTGTTTATATCCCAATACTAGACCAGTACGCAGAGATTTATGTGAAAACTACATTTTTCAATTCAGTAAATATCCAAGTGAGAAAAAAAAATCTTTTGTCCGTCTAACCTGTCGTCCTCAGAGAGGACGGACATTTGGACGACCCCCAACTCATAAAAACTCAGTGACGGTTGATGGACCCACCTCCAGTAGACGAGGACAGCCAGCAGGACGAGCAGGCAGAGAAAAGTCAGAGCTGAAACCACCACCAGGGGCACCAGCCACTCCACCCGGCCCAACCCAGCCCCAGACCCGGGCCTCGTCTGGCGGGTCAGGTTGGCGCTGGGACGGTCTGGATGGAAAAGAGAGAGGCGTTAGCGAGGGGAAGAAAGAATCACAGCATGAGAAGCAGAACGTTAGAAAAAAGCTGTCAAAAAACAGGTTGAGACAGGATATACGAATAAATGGTCCGTTTACAAACCAATAAAAATCTGTCAGAAAAGGTAAAGACGTCAAAAGTCCACAGGATGGCAGTAAAGAGTCAGAAGTTCTGAGAAACAATGAAAATGGCGACAGAGAGGTTTTGATCATGAACGTAGTAAAAAAAAAAGAAAAAGAAGAGCAATGGACTTCTACGAGGAAGAGTCTTCTTCCTCGTAGCTAGCTACGAGGAAGAAGACTCTTCCTCGTAGCTAGCTACCTCTCTGGAAGCGTTTGTCGTGTCTTGCTCAGATTACGGCTTCGCTGTCGAAGAAGATTTCCTGCGTTTCTGCTCCAGATCCGTGAGCTTTCCCAAAAGGTGAAAAAATGTGGACGAAATATAAATAGAATACGACTGGTGGCTCAACTGAGAAGCCGAGGTTCACATGAGGACATCGTCTGCTGTCGGAGTCTGGGCTTAAGCCCCGGAATTAAGAGATCAGGAAACAGGAAAAACTGCTGCATCGGACGAAACAACCTGAGAAAGAAAATATCTAAGACGTGACCAAAAGTGTTTTCCACAGAGACTTTTGTCCGTGCATTTAAAAAGACTTTTTAACCCTACACTCACCTATAGTATGCCCACCCTCTCGCTTCTGGGATAGGCTCCAGTCCCCCCGGATGAAGGACTACGGTTGACCACGCCTCACTAATGTGGGTCCTTTTATTTGGGACAAAATTTGTCCTGATTGGGCCGTTTGAGTTGCTGACGTCATTCGCCTTAAGTGAACTTCAGCAAGAAAGTCACGTGATGTAAAAATCAATCAGCAAGGCCTCCGGACATATCTGTGACGCCAGAACAAATACAAAGTGAACTAGCTGAGAGATGCGTTCGGGTCTGATAAGAACTTTGACGGACCAAAAGAATGAGGTCAAGGATACAAGCGGCTGATATTAGTTTCCTTCGTCGGGGCGCCGGTCTCATCCTTGGAGATAAGGTGAGGAGCTTCGATGGAACCGCGTTGTAAAGGAGCCAGTTGAGACATCTCATCGGAACGCCTCCGTTTGGTGTTTGGAGGTTTTCCAGGAACGACCACCTGGGAGGAGCCTCTGAGGAAGACCCAGAACTCACTGGAGCGACTATAAACCTCATCGGTCCTGGGAACACTTAGGAATCCCCTATGAGGAAATAGAGTGTGAGTTGCTGTGAGGAAGGACACCTGGAATATCCGTCTTATTCTGCTGCAACCGGAACGGAACGCCGGATAATCAGAACCAAATGGATCAATGAACGCGATGAGAATGCAGGACAAGTCAGTTTAACCCGAAGCTCCTCGGTGTAATCACGATCGCGGAGGGTTTGAAAGACCAGATGCCTTCAAATCTGATTAGTGACTCTGCACTTCCTCACAGTTGACGGTCTTGAGGGTCTTCCTGATGTCTGGCAGCGGAGGAGGTCCGGACATGAGCGCCGTACTCAACCTCACGTAAATAAAACGGACCTCTCCTCAACCAAACACACAACTCTAGATCATCTGAGTTTACTGTCCACTCCTCTGAACAGTACAGCCACCGCCACCACCTACCCAGAAGAGCCGCCGCAGCCGTGGCGTTTCTGGAGCTGACGCCGGCGCCCATGCCCCTCAATCTGCGGCGAGGCCTGGAGCTGAAGGCTACGTGAGGCCGGGTCCCTTCACCGCAGCACGAGTCTGCTTCTCCATCCTCACATCCACTCAGTGTCCACAGAGGAAGCAGCTGCCTGCTTCCCTCCTGCCTCTCTCTGACGACTACATCGGCCAAACATAAATAAACCCTCGCCAGCAGCAGGCAGACGCATCACGCAGACGCATCACGCAGACGCATCAGGCACTCGGGCCAGTCGGTGATGTGCGGCGAGAGGTAAAGGGGAAGCGCACACACATGGAACTATAAAGGGAGCAGAGGCTTTTTCTCTCCCCCGCAGCTGATCCCAGCCTCCACGCGTCTGAAAGTAGGCCAGCGCTCAGATCAGAGAGAGAAGACGGGGGAGGCAGAGGAGGACGAGGGGGAGAGAGCCGGGGGGGGGGGACATCATCACTCTGGGCTGAAGGTGAGGAGAAGAGGATCTGCATCGTCATGTTTCTAGTGGAAGTACAACAACTTTTGATTTTTCTGTGGGCCGATGATCGTAACCGCCACTCCTGCTGTCAGTGGGCGGGACATATTCAACCAGGAAGTGAACTTTGTCCTGAAGTTGATGTCGGAAGAATGAAAAGCGTAAAAAGCGTAAGAATCTGAGAGACTTTGAGAAGAACTGGATTGTGATGGCTGGACCAGAAGTGCAGGTTCTGTCTGGTGTTCCTGGTCTGCAGTGGGGAGGACCCACCAAGGTGTGTAAGGAAGGACAACTGGTGGACTGGTGGTCATGGGGGAGTGGAGGCTAACCCGTGTCATTTGGTCCTGCAGAAGTAGAAACAGTTGATTCTGGTTCTGGTAGAAAGGCGTGTGAACGCAGAAGGTCAACACGCGACTGTTTGGGAGAGTAAACGATATGAGGCTGGTGGTTATAATGTTATGGCTGATCCTTGCACAGCTGCAATGACCTCATCCTTAATTTTTCGCTCCATTAATGTCCTACTGAATCAAAGCTGATAAACTTTTGTGACACGACACAAAAAAGTTTTCCAATATTTAAAATATTTTTTTTTTTAATTAGCTTCCATGCTAATAACTCACTACTTTGCTAGCACACTTGGAATTTGTTCAAAGCTCAAACTTTTAAACTTCACTCCAGTCAGTCTGTCCGTCACCGGAGCAAACAAGTAGGGGCTCAAGAGTCGACCCTTGATGCAGTCCCACCTCCACCACGAATCCATCCGTTACTTCTGCTGCACACCGCACCGCTGTCGCAGCTTCCTTCCTGTCGCACTCTGACCTTCTCCCTACGCAGAAGCAGTCCCGTTATGAAACGTACAATAACTCGGACGTCTTCATCGTCGTATTCCTCGGATTGACTTCGGCCCAAAAAGACGGATCTCCAAACATCGTCAGACGTCTTTAAACCTTCTGCCCCCAAACCCCAGAATCTGTAGTAGTAACTCCTCGACCCGATGCTTTCCCGAGCGCCGCACAGACAAACGGACGCTCGCAGCAGAATCTTCAACGGTTATCCCTTCTGAAAAAGTTGTGCAACCACTTTGAAGTATTTGCCCCGGAGTCCCAGCAGCTCAAAGGGAATCAAAAATCAGCCAAATGGGTTTGGAGGAGGAGATTCAGAGAGACGCGTCCAGAGGGGTACCACAGGACTGTTTTTGTTCAGAACCATGTCGGGTCGGGAGCTCAGAGGGTTTCAAATGACTTGACATTAAATTGATGTCCCGTGGTGTTGGATCACAGCCCGACTCAAAGTCTTGGCTGAGCGGAGGAGGAGGAGGAGGAGGAGGAGGAGGAGGAGGGAGCTCTGCTTCAGCTTCAATATCACCGTAAAGTATCTCCCCTCACTGCTTCATGTCGCTGCAACGCGGGCCCATAACCAGAACACGTCTGACGGTCTAGAACTCTGTGAACCTGTTTCACTGTGTGAACCTGGACTACACAGACGCACGTCTGCTGTTGTGAAGGTGCAACTTCTGCCTGACGCAGAGTGGCGTTGGCGTCCAACCCTCACGCCCCTCAGGTAACAAACGCAAACCGGGCTTGAGGCAGAACCTCCATCAGGACTGAGCAACGCCTCAGAACCCTTAAGAGAAGAAGAACACCATCTCTCATCCCTGTAGGACAGCGTCTCCGTCTCTGCAGACGTCTTCCTCCTCCTTCAGCGAGCGTCTCTCTGCCGCCGGGTCGTCTGAGGCGAACGCCTTCAGCGCCACACGCCTGTCCGGTCGTCCGCTGACCTCTGAACTCTGTTCACCCCGGATCCACAGAGTAAGTGATATGTGTGTAAGTGAGCTGGAGTGTTTGGAGTGAAGGCAGCATCACGGGTCCAGACGTGGATTCTGAGATTTTACTTCCTTGTTCTGATGCTGCGAAAAAATGTCGTCTTTGTTTTTCACACATATAAAATAAAGATTTAAAATAAAAGGAGATATAGGTTTGGACACGGCCAATAATTACTTAAAGTTAAGATTCCTGAGTTAAAGTTCATGTTGTTCTACAGGTTCTGTGGGACAGAACCAGGAGGACTCTCCATTTGGACCAGTTGGAGGGATTTTGGCTATAAAATACCTCTTGTGTCCAGTAGGAGGAGCCAAATGCACACTAGACAGCAGCTCAGGCGGAGCTCAGGAGGTTTTGGATGGACCGGGTTCAGGAAGGTTCACCACGGAGGTTCGACCACGAGGACAGATTTCCAAAGTTCTTCCAGGAGACTCCCTTGGGTTTAAATCTTCTCGCCATCTTTGATCCTGATTAGAACTGGATCCTCGGCGCCTCGCTCTTCATCCTAATCTAAAGAGGAGACCTCCGGCGTTGATCTCTTCTTCCTCCTCCCTCTCCCGGATCCGACAGCAGCCGTAGCGCAACCTGAACTTCCCGCGTGAGGATAAAAAGAGTTTGTAAGGTCGTGGGTCGCGTCTTTTCATCGGCGTGACCTCGCAGAAGGAGGTCCTTCACGCATCAACAGTAAACCTTTGGAGAAATCACATCATGTTTTATAGATGGCTCCTCCACTGGAGGACGCTTCACCCTGACATTTTATTTTATGGCCCGGAGATGAATTCTGAAGGCATTCAGAACATTTTCTACAGACTCCCATCAGAAAATAAAAACGTTGTTGCGGTTGAAGCTCTTGAATGTGGTTGGTGGATTTAAACTTTTTTATCTGAAGTATTTTAACAGTATATTTCTCTGAACGGACCTGAGCGGGAGGTCAAGGCTCTTTGGAGGAAGTTGGATGTTATCAAATGGAGGAAAGCAGCAGAACCTGCTCCCTCCGACAGGGAGGTCAGGTTTTCACCTGCGGTCATGGGTTGGAAGAAAGGGGACGGATTCCCAAAACCACGTGGATCAGGACTGGAACTGGAACGCCGGCTCAAAAAGCTAAACTTCCAGATTTCAGTGAAAAGTTGGATTAAAAAAACGGATCATTTCAACTTTCTTTTCTCAAATTCGGCGGAAACTACAGACTCGGTTTAAAGTAGATATTCATAAACTAGAATAAAGAAACAGTTCTGAGGGTAACCATCCTGACCTCTCATCAGAGATGTGGGCCAAAGAGAAAGACGTGAACAGCACCAGAGTTCAAATGGGACGAAAAACGTAAAATAAGCCGATTAAAGAAACCGATTATGGGATGCACAGATTGACATCCCTGATAAAAGCACATGTGGGTTCTCTTTGAATTCTGTCCGGTGGTTTTTGGACTTATTGGGGACAGACTACTCCCCGATCGAGGGTGACCCCATGCGCCCCCTTTGATTAGGACCTGGCTCTAGGATGTAATGGGGTCTCTTCTGGCCAAAGACCCATTTGTTGAACCAGAGTCCAACATGAAAGTGGAATTTTGTGACACCTAATTATCGGCACCCCTTTCTGAGAAAACAGGCCATCAGAACCAGCAGCTCTAAGGAGCGGATATATCGGGGTGTCATCAGCGTTCCCTGTTCTGAGCGTCGTTCTGGTTCTGTGGATTATGTCCAGAGGAACCAGGACTGAAGTCTAACAGGGGAATATTCTCCTTTCTTCTTCTTCTACATAAATAATGTACGCGGCACATTAACTGACTCACCCGTGTGCATCGAGAAGGGCCACTGCTTCTTGGTCCCTCCGGGTCTGATTCTGATTCTGGGGGTCCGTGATGGGTTCTTAGGGGCGGGTAATGCCACCGTTTCATCGGGCGCCTCCGTGGGGGCGGAGTCAAGATGAATTCGGATCCTCGTTGGATCTGGTACTTTCCGTTTTTTCTCCTTAGCTGTGGCGTCCGGCGTCTCGCCGTTCGGCTCATTGGCCGCGGTCCTCTTCGTCTCTGACCCGCCCACACTTCCTGATCCCTTCTTCCTCTTCTTGTCGTCTTTCTCCTCTTTTTCTTCTTCATCTTCATCCTTATCCTCTCCTTCCTTGGCTCCGTCCTCTCCTTGACCCTTCTCGCCGTCTTCACCCACAGATTCGCTGTTGCCGTTAGTCGTGACGGCGGCAGCAGAGGCGGGGGCGTCCTTTGCGGCGTCGGTGGGTTCTGTCGTCTGGCGGGTGGAGGCGGGACTATGGGTGGGTGCTCTGCTTGGCCAAACTGAGCTGGGGAAGGAGGAGATGACGCCGCCGCTGAAGCCCAGACCCGCCAGTAAGGTGCTGGTTAACACCGACGCCACCGTTGCTTGACTGCCGCTGGAGGATGGGCCGATGCCAGTCGCCATGGAGACGAAGGAGAAAGGAATTCCGGAGGAGGTCCAAGTGGAGGATCCCGAGGAGATGGGAGCCATGTCGGCCGAGGAGGCAGGAGAAACTGTCGGCTGAGGAAGACGTTTGCAGATTAGAACCATGACAATCAAAAGTGCAAAGAGCTTCACATCAAACCATCGTGGAAACCTGCGTCTAAACACAGAGAAGGCGGGGCTAATTGTAATAAACAAAGACAAACAGATTTTCTAAAGGTCGTACGGAAAAAGTCTGTATAAGATGCCAAATCGTGAAATCCCCCGAAAGGTCAGGGATATTATCGTCATCACCGCCGATACTTGGTGCTAATCCAACTCAAAACCGGTTTTATGGATCTTTAGGTAATTTGATCCCAGTACGAGGAAGAACTGGATTGATTTTGGTAAAGGTCAGTAGCATATTTCTGCCACTAGGTGGAGCTTTATCTCCATTGTCACATTTTTCTCAACCTTTGGTCCGATTTAGTCCAAATTATCACTTATATGAAGTTACACAAGGAGCTCCAACTTGTGTATATAAATATATATATATATACTTTAGGAGGTTCTAAACACTGCAGACCAGGAACACCCTACAAGACCTGCAGTTCTGGAGACGCTCTGACCCAGTCCTCTAGTCACAAGTTGGACCCGAGGATCCTTCTCCATTTTTCTGCTTGTAACTCATCAAACTCAGGTCATCATCACTTTCTGCTAATACAGCCGAATTAACTGGTAGCCATGGTAACCAGATAAACTACATCTTATTCCCTCCACCTGTCAGTGGTTATAATAATACCACTCAGCCATCAATTATATAATCACCTTAACTTTTATACAGCATTGTTATAGCACCCTTTATTCAGGTTGGTGACGTACAATTAAGGAGGCGGGATTTATTTTTATATCCTGCTTTTATGTAATCATGAGGATGTTGTCAAGTTTTGTGACTTCATGATTTCATGTCAGTCCTGAAGGATCAGAATATATTCCTATTAAACTATACAGATTACCGCTCCTCCTAATCCCGGTTGATCCCTATAAAACAGACAAATAAGTGATTCTGAGGGATCTGGCGCCCTCTGCTGGACAAACACTGAAACATCGGGTCCTGGCTCTCTTACCATTCCGGTCTTCACGATCCTCGTCCCCTCGAAGATCCTGGTGGTGTTTGCTGGAACAGAAACCAGAAGACAAATCATTCAGGAGTGAAGCGTTATTATCGCCACAGGAGCGAGACGAGGAGCTGAGGAGACGAGGAGCTGAGTAGACGAGGAGCTGAGGAGATGAGGAGCTGAGGAGCTGAAGACTCGGAGGAGCAGAAGATCTTCTGCAGCTGCTCACATAAATAATCTCAATATGAAACGCTTTATAATACGGTGAATCTTAACTGTCGGTGTGAACAATTACAGACCATAAGTGAGGCTGTGAGCGAGAGAAGAGGCTCGTGTTGATGTTTATGACGACATTAGACCTAATTTGGCAGAGATTTACGAGCCTTGTGTGTGTGTGTGTGTGTGAGAGAGAGAGAGTGGCTGAAAGTGTGTGTTTGTGTGTGACAGAGTGTGCGTGAGAGAGTGTGTGCGAGTGTGTGTGTGTCTGTGAGAGAGAGAGTGTGTGCGAGTGTGTGTCTGTGTTTGTGTGTGAGACAGATAGAGTGTGTGTGTGTGAGAGAGAGAATGTGTGAGTGTGTGTGTAAGAGACAGTGTGTGTGTGAGAGAGAGACAATGTATGAGTGTGTATGTAAGAGAGTGTGTGTATGTGAGAGTGTTGTGGCTGAAAGTGTGTGTGTGTGAGAGAGAGTGTGTGTGTGTGTGATAGAGTGTGTGTGTGTGTGTGTGTGTGTGTGTGTGTGTGTGTGTGTGTGTGTGATAGAGTGTGTGTGTGTGTGTTACCTCTGAAGAGCATGCTCTGGCTGAAGTCACTCCGCATGTCGTTCATACAGACGGACTGAACTCTGAACAGATAGAGGACGTCTGGAGAGACGGGGGAGATGATGGCCTCCTGGAAAAAAAACAGCAAAATCAGTTTGTTGAGGTGACGGACGGAGAAGGTGAAGAGATGGAGACGCTTTTAAAGGACCATGTGGATCACCATCAGACCCACGGCAGAAAAGACCGACCGACTGACCATCCTATCAACAGACCACCTGAAGGTCCAGCGATCCAAAGAGCCAATGATCGTGGATCGTTGTGAGATCTCTCTTCATGAAATCTCTCCTCAGGTGGCTTCAGGTACTCTTCCTCCCTACCGACTGATTCTTGGACATCATCTGGCAGACAAACAAACATGGACCACCACACCTCCTCCTCCTCCTCCTGCCGGGGCAGCAGACCACCTCTGACACTAACAGAACCTCCGTGGTGTCATGTTCTGTTCTGGACTGCTGGATTGGATTTCAGTGTATTTGGCGTACGATGACTTCCCCTAGTCTGTGATGGGAGGGGCGTTGGGGTCTGGTCCAGCATCCGTGTACGTCGCTGCCGTGACCTAGATCCAGGCATCAGGGAGGAGGAGGAGAGGAGTCTCTCTTCCTCTCACAGCCAGGGGGCACTCTGATCCCTCTCCTTCACTTCCTGTTTCCCCACAGAGCCCCTGGCCCAAGGTCGGGCTTTCTGCTCGTGCTGGCGGTCCTGAATCGCCTCCAGCTCGGCATTTAGTATTCAGCTAGCCGACCGGCAGGGCGGCGGAGGGGGGCGAACGCCGCACGCCGTTCCCTCGCAGCTCATTCTGGCTCCTGATGAGACCATTTGTGACGGAGCTGATGGAGGATGCTGCTCGCGTGGCGTTTGATCAGTCCCCGGATGAATTAATAAGTACTTTATTAAAAGCCCTGCTGACCTATTTTCTCATAATAAGACAAATCTGGCGTGCGAGGGCCTTTGTTGAAGATGATGATGAAAACTCACACTTTAATGATGCAATCAGAGCTGATATTGACCTGCTTTGTTCCTAAACAACTTATCAAAACGCTGGCGGACGTGTTTTTGATGATGTAATCTCTCCACCACGCCCCCGCAGCACGTAGCATATGGTGAAATGCTAAAGTTCACCAAACATCACATGACTGCCGGCCGCGGGCGGCGGCGGCGGCGGCGGGTAAATTACAGGTCGACTCACTAAAATGTAAAAACACAGCGCCCAACTCTGATGTTGTTGAAGTTGCTGGCAGCCATCTGTGCACCCGAGGGAGCCTGACGTGAGGCGCGATCAGACAGGAAGTGATCAAACCAACAGACACCTGGTCTATTCAAAGGACGCATCGGCGTACGTCAACTCCTACGGCGCCAGAATGGAGTTCACAGGAACGCCCCTGTCGTCAAAGGAATAAAAAGGCTTAATTAGTAGGAGATGATGTCACAGCAGAAGGTGTGAAGCGGCTCCGCCCCGAACGCCACGCAAGTTTCTTGTACGGCGTGACACAAACAGACACCAGCGGTTTTGTGATATTTGTGAGGACAAGAACTCTCCGAAGGCCAGGACTCACAATGTCAGGAGGCCATTAATGTGGGAGGGGCTTATCGGAGAGCAATCGACCGACCAGTCAACCAGCCAACTAACCAACCAAACAAAAAACCCAACAACAACGGAACCACACAAGTAACCAACCAACCAACCAAGAATCCAACCAACCACCAAAAAACATCCACCCACCCAACCTCAGTGTTTCAACTAGCGGCCGCGGCTACCCTCCTGACCCGCGCCACATAAAACCCACTTCAGTCCTGATCCTGGTGGGCTACTGGAGTCCTGAGTTTGTCCTCCCGGTCTTACCAGCTTGTGTTTGGCGTCGGTGAGGTGCGTTTCCTCGTAGCTGTCGTCGTGGGCCGTCCAGCTGTAGGACACCAGGAAGTGAAGGATGGGCGGGTGGTAGGTGACTTCTGGACGAGCCCAGCGGACCACCAGAGCGCTGGCGTTCACGTGCTGCACCTTCATGTTGATGGGAGCGCTGCTGCACACTGGGAGGACGGGCGGAGGGACGGATGGAGGCGAGAGTGGAGCGTAAAAGGAGTGAAGTGGAGGTCAAGGATAGAGGTAGAGGAAGAAATGGGACAGGAGAGGAAGGGGGGGGTATTATCGATGGGTGAGGAGGAAGGAAAGAAGAGACAAAGAGATCCTTTAACGACACTCATGATTTATCGCTCAGGTATTTAACGCAAACAAACGGTTTTCACTTAGAGATTCATAAAGTTATTGAGTGTCTGACAACATGGAGCCAATCTTAGACATAAACAACCGACGACAGTTTCCCTGTAGTTTCACTTTCAATGTCGTTCAAGTTCCTCTGTTGTTTTCAGTTTTTCAGTTTAGTTAGTTTTAGTTTCTCTCAGGTTTCAGTTGCTCGGCAATCTTATGTTCTCTGTTTGTCCAGTTTTCTTGTTGTTTCCGTTCCCATGTAGTTTCTTTTTCTATGTTATGTAATGTTTTTGTTTAGTTTATCTGTAGTTGAATTTTCTCAGGGGTTTTAGCTTCTATGTTGTTTCTTATTAATTACAAATTCTTCATGGTTTAAGTTTTTACTTGTTTTCTGTTTCTCTCTAGTTTCATGTTTCTCTCTAGATTCAGCTTCTCTGTTGTGTCTCTGTAGTTTCATGTTTCTCTGTAGCTTCAGCTTCTTTCTTGTTTCTCTGTAGTTTCATATTTTATCTGTAGATTCAGCTTCTCTGTTGTTTCTCTGTAGTTTCATATTTTATCTCTAGATTCAGCTTCTCTGTTGTTTCTCTGTAGTTTCATGTTTCTCTCTAGATTCAGCTTCTCTGTTGTGTCTCTGTAGTTTCATGTTTCTCCGATTGTTAAATTTCCTTAGGGTTTCAGCTTCTTTCTTGTTTCTCTGTAGTTACGGTTAGTTTGGATCCTCCATGGTTTCCATAGTAATATCAGTTCCTCTGTAGTTTCCATTTCCTTGTGACTTCATTTCTCTGTAGTTTCAGTAGTAAATGAACTCATTCTGATGGTTTTCTTTCCTCCACCCTGAATGTTTGGTGCTGAAGGTTCTGTGTTGGGTACTAAAGTCCCGGATGAGGCTCAGACTCTGATCGGATCGGAGGGAGGAGCTTCACCGGGCCGGAGGAAGTCTGATGTGTAAGATTAAAGATTACCAAAACATTTAAGAAACACAGGCAATCAGCAAATATAAATGCCGTGGAAATCATGAAAGGTTTTACGACCATGAAACCGGTAACCTTCTCAAACCCCGACTGCGATGAGAAAATTGCCGACACAGCGTGTCTCTTCTGTAACTGTACCTCCAGCAGGTGTTGGTTGCACCACTCGCCGCTGGAGAAGAGGAAGCCTCCCCACCATCAGCGCCTCGTGATGATTATTCCAAACAGTGGTTTCATATTATGCTAATGAGTCAGGTAATTCACCGATGAACGCGGGCTGATTGAGAATAGAACTCACGTGTGCGCTGGAACCAAACTGATTAGCGCGCTCATAAAGAGCGGCGCCGCTGTTTTTCTATTCATAATCGGCGGTGGCGCCCCGTGAGGCTGAGCATTACCGAAGCCATTAGTCACACGCACACTAAGTGGAACACACAGCGACATCATTCCGAAGTCAAGCAGAGGATGACCTCTACGCAGAGAAAAACTTATCTGACGGCTGAAAACAACCTGGGCTCGGTTAGCCATGACCAGAGCGCGTGTCACATGATCGGAGGCAACATCTGTGCCGTCCTGAAAAAAAAGGAACGTTCAATAAAAAAAACAAACAAGGGCAGTAAGTTGAGGAGATGGTACGGGAGAGGTGAATCCATAAAGTGACTCGTTTTATCTGTACTTTCAGTTTCTCTGTAGTTTCAGTCGTTATGGTCCTTCGCTTCTCTGGTGACTCAGTTTCTTTGTAGCTTTTATTTCTCTGTCGTTTGTTTGTCTGGGGTTTCAGTTGCCGGGTTGTTTCACTTTCTCGGTTATTTTGATGTTTCAGTTTCTCTGTAGTTTCAGTCGATATATTCATTCACGTTCTACGTAGCCTCAGTTTCTTTGTAGCTTTTCTTTTTTCTCTGTAGTTTCTGCTTGTGGGTTCAATTTCACTTTAGTTTCAGTTTCTCTGTGGTCTCGGTTCTTGGGTTGTTTCAGTTTCTCTTCACACTGTTTGTGTTTGTTGTTTCAGTAAACCCGTCCGACCTCAGAGAACCTTTAACATCCTGACCCCGACTTTGACCCACGGTTTAATGTTTAAACTAGTTGCATGAAAAGATCCATCTCAGAGGAATCCTGGAGCAGATGATCCCCGTTTTCTGGGGCACAGAGACCGCCCACAAAAACTACTGACTTGGGTCAGGGGGATCTTTAAGGATGCAAACCTTGGAGGGAAGCCGAACTGGCGGTCGGGCACAGACCCAATAATGGCCTTCGCTGAAAGGCGTCAGGTCATGTGCAATGCATGCAGGGTAACCAGCGAAGGAGAAGACCTGGTGACTCAACAACAGAGAACAAGCTTCTCTTTTTGTTATTTTCTGTGAGTTTACTGCCTGTTTCCAAGGTTAACACAACCCGTCCTCTCTGTACGGGGTCCCCTGAGGGAGGGGGGGTCAAAAGGGATCAAACATAAAAAGATCCCGGCGTCACAGCCTCCTCGCCGTCACTCCAGCAACAACCGGGAGCGTCTGCGGTGTAAACAGGGCGGAGAAAAGCCGCCAAGGGTGGATGTTGCACCAGAGGGTTCACTGTAAAAAAAAAAAAAACCCTCTGAATAATTTACAGTACTGGCGCCGGTGGTAACCAGAACCTCCCCATCAAAGATCCTGTGACCACGGAGATCAGGTTTCAGGTAAAACCATGAGAGATGAAAACAAAACACTGTAAACATGTTTACATGAGATGATCATATATTATATAATAAATAACAAAATGATAATAACTGTCATTGGCCGCAGTAAAAGACGGTCAAACTCAAAACAGGAGTAAAACTAAATAACTTTTATATTGTTGAAAATTATTTTACAGTAAAAATACAAACCTTTGATAACAAATCAAAGCGACTAATTAGCTCTAAAGTTCGATTCTGGCTAATTGACCGGTTTTGCTGGTAAACGCGTTAAAATTTAGAGTAAAAAAGAGTTAATTTATTCATCAAAGTAAAATAACTGCGTTAATTATATTCATAAAATGAGGGAATTTCTTTGTGGAAATACAAACGTTTGGTAACATTAACAGTAAAATACATATAAATGTATTAATAAATAATAAACGTCAGAAGAAAGTCATTAAGAAATAATGTCCATATCTAAGTTTATAAAAGTCTGAATTCATTGGAATTCACACTCATTTTTATCCGATTAACTATTTAACTATAAACAGGTTGATATTTTATCTGTTTTTAATAGTAATTTACAGAAATGACTTTTTCTGCCAAAATTCTGGAAACCACAGCTGCCGTTTTTTTTTTTTACTGTAAACTATACGTGTGTGTCGGAGTGTGTGTCAGAGTGTGTGTCGGAGTGTGTGTCAGAGTGTGTGTCAGGGTGTGTGTCAGGGTGTGTGTCAGAGTGTGTGTCAGGGTGTGTGTCAGAGTGTGTGTCGGAGTGTGTGTCGGAGTGTGTGTCGGAGTGTGTGTCGGAGTGTGTGTCGGAGTGTGTGTCAGGGTGTGTGTCAGGGTGTGTGTCAGGGTGTGTGTCGGAGTGTGTGTCAGGGTGTGTGTCAGGGTGTGTGTCAGAGTGTGTGTCAGGGTGTGTGTCAGGGTGTGTGTCAGGGTGTGTGTCGGAGTGTGTGTCGGAGTGTGTGTCAGAGTGTGTGTCGGAGTGTGTGTCAGAGTGTGTGTCGGAGTGTGTGTCGGAGTGTGCTGGAGTCCCGCCGCGGCTCTCAAGGACATCCTGCAGGAGGCTGAGGCGGGACTCCACAGACGTACAGCGTGAACATGGAGGTGACGGCCCTCGCTCCTGGTGGACCGTATGGAGGAGAGCAGGAAGGAGGAGAGGGACGAATCCTGCTAGGACAGATGACACGAAGCAGATGCTAGACCGCACACACACACACACGCACACACACACACACACACACACCGGCAGCACACACACCGGCAGCACACACACACACCGGCAGCACACACACACCGGCAGCACAATCACTGTGTGTGGCGTTTGAGCGGTAATGAGGCAGGAGAGGGGGGGGGGGGGCGCTTGTGGACCGCCCATCGCCGTATGCTAGGGGAGTTAGCGGCGCGATGGTGACATGACGGAGAGCTCGCCCAGTTTCCTGTGGGTGTCTGAGGATCCTGGTTTATCAGAGATTCTGGGAGGAAGACTTTAGTGAAGCTCCATATACACGCACGCACACACACACACACACACACACACACACGTACGCACACACACGCGCGTACGTGACACAATATAATCGCACACACACCCGGACACACTTACACGCATGCATAGACCTTCACAAACACACACACACACACACACACACACACGCATAGACCTTCTCAAACACACACACGCATAGACACACAAAAATACACGCACACACACACGCATAGACACACAAACACACACACACACATACAAACCAGCTGCCATAGCATTATAAACACTGACAGGTGACGTCAGAATATCCGGTTGCCATGGTTACCGTTCTACGATTATATGAGGCAGGAATCAGGGTTGTCACGGAAGTTCAGCAGATTAAAGTCATTTAATAATAACAAATATAAAAACTACTGAATAAAATAGTAATGATAATGGTCGTATTATTATTATTATTATTACTTATTATTACTTAACAGTAATAATAAAAACAATAATAATGTTATAAAATACCAACAATTATGATGATTATTATTAGTTTTTACTAATTGATCATCTCCAGTACTTAGCAGTCCTTTGGTTGTTATAAACCCATCATCATCATCATCATCACAGTGTCTGTGGGGTTTAACAGACACTCCGTCAGTGTAGGAGAGTATAAATCATTTCAAGATTTTATAACCACATAGATGTCCGTGCGAGGAAGAACTGGACTCATTTTGGGAAAGGTCCATTTCTAAATGCGCCACTAGGAGGAGCTTTACCTCCAAAAGTTTTCCGGGACATTTGAACTCTTCACATTCCTACCTTTGGAAGACTCCGTGCCGTAGGGCCCGCCCCCGTCGTCCGCCAGGTCTGGCAGCCAGGCGTCTTTGACGGCCGACTTGTAGACGTGGCGGTTGTCCAAACTCTGGATGGGCCGGAAGTTGCTGCGCAGGTACTCCACGGACTTCACGTGGTCCTGCTGCTCGGTGGTGAAGATGGAGTAGAAGGCCTCCAGCTGGTGAAGGAACGGTAGAACCGAGTCAGCGCCACTTCTCACTGACGCTCCAAAAACACACAGCATGAAACAACGCCGCAGAAGTTTGGTGGAAACCAGAAGAATTCTAATGACCCCATGAGGAAACTGGGTCACGGCTTCAGCGACACAAAGACTTTACATAAAAGACATGCATGAATAATGAGTCCAGCACACATCAGATGAATAATGACCAGAACTCTGCGGGTTTGTAGAGACAAAATTCTAATTATTTCACCCTGTGAAGGAAAGAGAGGTTCTCCTGCAGAGTTGAGGAGGGGAGGAGCTTCCATGACCCCCCTTTTTTCAACCAATCTGTTCTAGAGCTAGTTTGGAGCCTAATGGAGAACGGGTTCCACCGGGAAAACTGGTGCCAGAGTAGAACCAATCCTGGTTTTGAAACAAGAACCAGTTATGACAGTAGTTGGGGGCGGGATCATCGTAACCAACCGCAAATTAAAACAGTCAAGCTCTGACAACGGAGGTTAAGTGTCGGCTGTCGTCCGCTTCCATCTGTCCGGGGGGGCACACCATGAATGAGGCACCACTTCCTGACAGAGATCACTCGCACCTACTGGACATTTAGAGACCCCAGTTCCCCCATACTGCATGTTTCTGGACTGTGGGAGGAACCTGGAGCAGAACCCGGAGCAGAACCCGGAGCAGAACCTGGAGCAGAACCTGGAGCAGAACCCGGAGCAGAACCTGGAGCAGAACCCGGAGCAGAACCTGGAGCGGAACCTGGAGCAGAACCCACGCAGACATGGCGAGAACGTGCAAACTTCACACAATCAGGACCAAGGTTCCTGGGTAGACTTAAGGCCGGGACCTTCATCCTGTGAGGAACTGATCTACCAGCTTTTCCCCCTGATTTAGTTATTTTCAGTTATTGTGCCTTCACCCTCCTCCTCCTCCTCCTCCTCCTCCGACTGTGGACTTCCTGTTTCCTGTTCTTTCTCTCTTCTCTTATGACACTTCCTCTCAGTTTCCCTCCTGCACTGATCGATGTCTGATTAGTTTCACCTGCACCTATTCCCCACCTGTGTCTCCTGATTCTCAGTGCATGTGGTCGCTGTGACCGTCGTTTCTGAACCGGTCCATTCTGTTGATGTTTCCGGCGTTCAAGCCTTCAGCTGTTGTTTGTTCTGAGCCCTTCACGTCCGGCGTGAACCCACTCGTTTCTTGTTGGGACATTTTGCCCGTGTTCTGGTATCGGCATTTGCCTCTTGTAACTGGATTTACTGGCCTGAACCGTTCTGGGCTTACCCATAAACTGGGCCTGTCTGCTTCATGGACTCTAATAGCTGAGAACCTTTGGGTTATGATTGCTTTTAAACAGCTGAGCCGCACCGCTCTCGTATCTGCATCTGGGTCGCCACCTTTTACTGCTAGAAAGTTAACAACTTTTGGATCCATGTGGAAATGAGTTCCCTATATCATGTCAAATAAAGGTGGATTCAAATAGACATGGAAATATAGAAAAGGATCACAACAGAATAAAAAGAATCCAATCAGATCGGAGTAACCCTTTAAAAACCACAGAATCAGGAAGTTAAGTCGCAGGAAAGAGTCGGTGGTTCCTGATGCGATTCAAGCACCAACCCCCCACCCGGCCCCCAGACCCCGACCTGTAGGAGGTTACCTCACAGCCGTGAACTTTCTCTGAGTGTGGGTCTCTGAGTGTGGGTCCTTGTGTTCTCCGGCTCTTACGTACTGCCGCAGGGAACGGTGGTACTTCTGCGGTTCTGATTGAATATTCATGTTTCTGCTGTCGGCCTTTCGCGGGTTCAGCATGAAGAACCACAGACCCACACTCCACCAGAGTGTCGTCCAGGCCCTCCAGATAATCTGTGTTCTGATAAAAGCACTTCAATAATGAGCAACAAGAGATGTTGATCCGTTATTTGCATCAACTCAAGGGCTCCTCCATCATCTTCCTCTTATTGGTGGTCAGGCTGTGGCGGCTGAGGGCCAATCAGGTTATTCAAGACATCCAACTCCACAGAAACAGGGACTGGGGCCAGACTAGAGCGATATGAAGACCCCGGCCCCTGTAAATAGGCTGTAATGGAGCTACCTGGATAGGGAAATAATGAAAAGACTCAAAATGGAACCAGAATCGGTGAGGAGTGTCTGACAGCCAGGCCATTAAATCTGATCCCGATCAAACGACACAGAACCGCCACCCTGAGGGTCTACCACTTGCAAGGACAGGTTTTGGAATTAGGTGCCTTGTGTGCCCGGTGGCAACTAGACTACCTAATCATGAGGACTCCTGGTCTTAGGGAGTCTAGTTGGACTAGTTTCTAGAAATATAGTAGTCACACGTCTGCCAGATGTGTAACGGATGATGCATGAAACAGATCCAAAGCAAGGTTTGTAAGTGTGGGGGGGGGTTCCCAGGCAGAACTACAAAAGGAACAACACATTCGGCCCCCAGTATCTAACTCTAGGAAGGATGTAGAGGCCAAAGCTGGGCGACACGTGATGGAATCTTGTAAGTGTCACAAGTTGCTGTAATGGATCGTATTTCACTCACTAGGGGGGAAAATACAGTTTCTCATCCGTAACTTCCCAACCATGAGTCCGATTGTGTCTAAATTTAGCTCCTATGAATCAACAACGCAGGGGATTGGGTGCTTTTGGGGGTTTTACCCCTTGCTGTCAGGGAGGAAAGCGTGGGACTAGTTCCAGCATCCGTCCTGAGTCAAATCAGATGTGGACAGTTCAGGTCCATTAGTGGTGGTTTACTTGAACCCCAACCACAAAGGGGTCACAACCCAGTGTCCTTCTGGTGCCGGTCGCAAGCCCGGATAAATGGGGAGGGTTGCGTCAGGAATGGATTCCGGGGTAAAACCGATGCCAAATCAACGTGCGGAACACGGAACTGAATTCCAAACCCGATTGTTGGGGGCCCGGGTTTACAAATACCTTCACTAATAACCAGCAGGGTGTCGGCCTGCAGACGGAGACAGGTGAACAGCCGGAAGACGAAGAAAAAGTAGAAGAAGAATGGGCTTCACTGAAGGAGCGCCCACTAAACTGGAACCGGCCCAACACTGAGTTTGTCTCTGCTCGCTGAAACTATCTCGTTTCATTTCCAGCATTTCCCTCCAAGCTGGATTTCGCCGCCTTGCTACGAGCCAGTTCTGTTCTGCTCCGTGTCCACGCTGGAGATTCTCCATCAAACGTGTTCTCGGTGGTGGGATGAGGACAGCCGTGGATTTTCACTGCTGTGATTGAAGTGTGGACTTCCTGTCTGCGGCGGCAGATGGAGCCTCTGTGTTTGGAAGCAGGCAAACAGCTTGTGAGCACGGGAGTGTTGGGGAGGCAGAGGGTTGGGGAGGGGGGGGGGGGGGGGGGGGGGGGGGGGGGGGGGGGGGGGGGGGGGGGGGGGGGGGGGGGGGGGGGGGGGGGGGGGGGGGGGGGGGGGGGGGGGGGGGGGGGG
>VRLP01002124.1:0-98798 GCA_009660295.1 Lophius piscatorius | reverse complement strand
TCTCTCTCTCTCTCTCTCTCTCTCTCTCTCTCTCTCTCTCTCTCTCTCTCTCTCTCTCTCTCTCTCTCTCTCTCTCTCTCTCTCTCTCTCTCTCTCTCTCTCTGACACAATGATAAATAAATAATAAAGGCAAACAAACACCGAACCCAGGAGAGTCCTTTATCACAGTGTGCGTGGTTTTATGCAAGGTTAGTTCTAAATGTCCAAATGGAGGAACAGAGTGCATGCATGACTTCACACAACAACAACAAAAATCTCACCAGTTCTTTGTCCATCCAAAAGAGCACATAAGTGGAAATAAAAACCTTGTTTTATGGAGACAATATTACAGACAGATCTGCAGTGTTTATCCTCTCAGTGTAGGAAACTTATTATGTGCTGCACCTTGGGTTATGTTTGCCGGACCGGCTTTTCTGCTGCCATGATCTATCGCATGAGAACTACTTTGCTGTTCTTCCTTGTTCAGTACTTTGCTCTGTCTCTATTTAAGAACGCTTCTTGTCCCCTCCTGGATCATGGATCTGACATCCACTATTCCAGGTCAACTTTGGGTGAACGTTTTTGTGGCATTTATGGAATCCATCTCCTTATATTACTTTTCCTTACACATAGAAATGGTGTCTGATTGTGGCAACCCACCACTGAGCTGCCTTCTCAACATCAGCCTGACCCCCCTGTCACTGATTAATCGAGGCAACACATACCCGATAAATACGCTTTAATTTACTTAGTTACTCCTGGACCTCACACAGGTAACTGAGCAACCGAAGCAGTTGGTGTCTCTTATACAACTTCATTTATGTAAAAAAAAAAAAATGGCTGTGCTCTTATTCATTAATTTTTCTTCCTCCTCTTCTTGAACCTCCTCATGATCTAACAAGCAGATGTGAGACGTGTGTCTGCAGCTGCACGTCGATCTGTGAGTCCCATCTGCTCATTAGGGACCCAATCACAATCACAACCCTCTGTGATTCCTCACATCCTCCTTTGACTGTATTCTTCTGTTTTCATCTGTTACCAAGACCCCAACAGAATCGACATGTAGATAAGAGTTTTAAGTTCAGTTTAGTGCAGAGACGTGAGCTTCACTTTTCTCACCACTAGATGGAGACAGCCTACTACTTATGTAAGAAGTTCCTCAGACTCATTACTAAAGGCACCATATTCACAAATGATCCTACGGCCAAAAGAGGGAAACTCATAAAAATAAAAGGTTGTCAGTCTAAACACAAATCAGCCAAAACATTGACCACTGACACCAGAGGCGCGTAACTTTGATTACCTACACGCAACTGAAGGAGTGTGACAGACTCTTCCTTTGCAGACTAAAATCTGTGTGGCACTGTAAGGCAGCCAAATCCTCCCTCTGCATGCAGAGGCAGATAGACAGGATAGGAAAAAAAAAATTAACAACAAAACCTTTGATTACCTTGTTGCCATGGCGCCTACCAGCAGGTGAGTAATATATTAGTCATTTTATAAAATGGTGATAGCTGGACGACTTCAGACCTGCAAGATATTAATCAGAGGTTGAATTTTGGCTGGATTCAGCTGATTTTTAGCCATTATTGGGTTTTGATGTTAACACTATTTTTATTACATCTAAAACTATAACATGTATGAGACGTTCAGCTTCAAAATCTTTCAGGTGTTACAATGACATCTTATGCCATCTGATACAGCCATCAATATGAAACTTATGTTACCTCTCCTGCTAGTAAGCGATATAATGTCCTTCTCTTTATGTTATTACGTTGTTTTGCAGGTATCTTGACTCTACTTATTAGTATAGACTTCAGAGCAATAGAGCATAAATAGAGATAATATTCAGGTTAGAGTACTAATGTTAAGGATAATGCAACCCCAAGTTACTGTTGTTGGGTGAGTAACACTACTCTTCAGAAGAGATATCAATTTAAATAATTACTCACTGGACACCTCTACATGTAGTCCAGAGGGTTCAAGGTATCAAACCTCTGACCTTCCGCCAAGTAGTTGCTTTCATTACCTCCAGAGTCACAGTGTGTCGCATCGGTGAGAAAGGTAACCTAAGATAAATAGGCCAGAGCTAGAGAGTGGTGTCAATTGTTGGGAGGGTCCTTTCGGATTCATGATGGCAGCCTGATACCCGCTGAAGGACAAAATCATCGGATGAAGAAGTTTAATAACAATACTGGCTTTCAACAGGTACTCTCATGCCTACTGTTGATAAAAATGCAGCAAGATGTCTTCTGACGTGTTGGAGATGAGTTAGTCGTGAAGGCTTGCATTCATCTTATCTTATGTTAATCCTGCATTAGTAACTAGAGTCACTGTGACTTACTGTGCACATGTTGTCTATTTACAAGTACAGCGCTGTGGAGTTACCTTGATAAGCAGCTAGGGTGTTCACGCTGAGATGAAACACCTCACTGACTATGATAACTATGATTTGATCATGTGTTTTTGGAGTGCCGAAGCAGCTAGTTGTGACGACAGTCATTGATCCCTCAAAAATCCTTGTTTGACCAGAATTGTCTGCCAAGACAAATAAATTCCCCCTTCATCGCAAGACACAAGATAATAAGGTCATCATGATAGATGCCAGTTGTTCATAACCTACACCAACCATAACATTAAAACCATCTGCCTAATATTCTCTAGGTCCCCTTTTTGCAAAAGATGGAGTTGACCACTGTCACAAGCTACAGTGAGGCATTTAGTCATCAGTGCACATTATTAATAGAAATTAATCTAACTTCTATCTAAAATTTTCAGCTAAGAAGAACTCAGTTTTCAGGACTAAGACACAAAAACAAGGACAAACAAACAATTGATTATGTCTCGTTATAAATTGCACCATTTTATAATCCCCCCTCCCCTCCCCTTTTCAACACTCTTAATTAGCGTGAGAGTAAATGAGAATGGGTGATTATGTTTCCAGCATCTCTGAAGTAACCCCACCGTAACATTTCACTACCCTACCTTACCCTATATTACATGTACCTTAATGGCTGGCAATATTAAACATGTTGTGCTCCTGTATATGTGCTGCAGTAAAACTTCAAAGTAATTTATTTAGGATATTACGACTCTGGCAGGGGTGCGATTAGGACAAACAACTCACTCCGATGATGCCGTTATTTCTATCTTCAATATTCCACATTTTAGGCATTGGCTTGATTAAGTCAATGACTTTGATAGTATTTAGAGTTATATCTGTACTTATGCCTGCATTGTTTAATTGTTCTTAGTAGTATTTGAACAGCAAAGTAGAACCAGTAGTTTAACTACCATTTACTAGTGAGCAAATAGAGAGAGCGAGAGCGAGAGCGAGAGAGACAGAGAGACAGAGAGAGAGAGAAAGAGAAAGAGAGAGAGAGAGAGAGCAAAAACACATTTTACATCTTTGATGACTTGGAGCTATTCCTATAATCTGAGAGAGAGCTGCCACAAAGTCAGTTTGTAGCGGATCCGCCAAAGTTGTCCCATATCTCCGACAGGATATCGAGGCACATTCGAAATGTAGAAAGTGTGCGGTGTAAACTCAGTAATCTTTGCTTTTTGAAAAGTATGTGGTTCGCTTGGGGTTTTTTTTCGATCATCTTCTACTAATCTGATGCCATGGTCCTCTGCTAAAAAATCAATGGATTGCTCCATCTGAGTGGGAGAGCATTTACTACATTGTTGACAGATGATGGGAAATAGAACGTGATTTACAAGTTGATCTTCATTGTTGTACATATACAGTATATGTATGAATGGATACAAATGGGCGAAATAAGGTTCCTCAACAGGGTGGCTGGACTCGGCATTTACACAGGTTGACTGTAGATAGACAATGCTATATGGATTAAATTAAAATATCAAATCAATTTTAAGTCAAAGATTACAAGTAAAACTAAAAAATGTTTAGTTCATGGAAAATTACAGAATACTTCAGATTTAAATCAAGATAGCTGAAAAAGTAAATAATGGCCTCTTTTTTTTTTAGAATCTATTGGTATTTTTATATAATGCTGATTTAAATCATGTTCTCAGTCCCTCATTCTTACTGGAAAAAAATAATCTCTTTAGCTTTATTTTCTTCCCCTGGTATCACCAACACATTTGTGTTTTTTCATATTAGAGATCTGAGTAAAACCTCTCTCGCACAGATTGCAACTAAATGGTTTCTCCCCAGTGTGTATTCGCAGGTGATGTCTGAGACTTCCCTTTTGCGTGAATCTTGATCCACACAGAGTGCAACTGTAGGGTTTGTCACCCGTGTGGATTCTTGTGTGTTTTTTCATATGTTCTTTCTGAGTAAATTTTGTTCCGCAGACAGAGCAACTAAAGAGGTTTTCTCCTTTGTGTATTTTTATGTGTGTGGCCAAGTTTGACCTTTGTGTAAATCTTGAACTGCAGAAAGAGCAGCTGAAGGGTTTCTCCCCGGTGTGGACTCTCATGTGCATCAAAAGATGGGATTTAAATGGGAATGTTTTTTGACATAGTGAGCAGCTGAAGCTTTTTCCTTCTAGATGGAGCTTCATGTGAGTTGTTAAGGATCTCTGCCAGGTGTATTTTTTACCACAAACTGAGCATCTAAATGTTTTCACTACTGTTTTGTTTTCACAGTGTTCCCGCGGATGTCTCTTTTGGCTAAAGCTTATTTCTTTTGTATTATATTCCGGTCCTTCATTGTTTTTCCGAGGGTTTAAACTGGACTGAGGTTTATGGTTCACCTCCCAGTCATGACTGTCATCAGTCTCTGGTTCAGATGAGTGTGACACCTCTTCATCAGTAACTGGTTGTAAATAACTATCAGGATTAGAGCTCCTGTCTGAATCTGGTCCACCATAGTCCTCTCCATCAGCCTCTGTACCTAGTGCATTGGTCTGATGAAGCTGTGAGGACTGAGGTTTCTTGTCATCATCTTCTTCTCTTTTCACAGTGGTTGAAGTGAATGTGAGCTTGGTGAAATTAGTTTTAACGAGTCCTTGAAGGTGCTCTCCTTCCCAACTGGTCCAGAGTTCCTGCTGTTCTTCTTTGATGTGTTGCAGCTCTGATGGATCATCCTGTTCCAGACGGTTGCTCCACTCATCGAGAACCAATTCTTTTCTCACCAGCAGCAGCTGGACGTCTATGGACAGTCATGAAATTTGCAACACAATAAAACAATAACCTTCCTCCACACACTAACATACACACACACAGCAATGACTTTGTAACTAAAAAATGCATTATAGTAAGTTCACTAGTCATAAGAACAGGATATTAAGAAATTCTCAAAATAGCTCTACAACTCTCCTGTGCATATGCATAAACCCGGTCTCTATGGACAGGTAAGACCTAAAATAATAATTTTTCAATGTGTCAGTAATATTGTAGCTGTTACTATGTGTGAATTATCTGTGATTTAAAAAAAAAAAGAAAATACATATATGCTACCCTGATTTAAAAAAAAAAAGAAAAGGCTATAACATTTTATTAAAGTCACAACATGAAACAAAAAAGAGTTTGCTCTGACACTATTTGATAACTACTGCATCAAATCTGATTTAAAAAAAATACCACAAAGTACATGTTATTCTTCACAGCTTTTGTGGGATAGGACCAGGAAGACTCTCCATTTATAACACTTGAATAGAAAATGCATTAAAAATGCGCCAAAAATGTAATTGATCCCAGAGAGGGATTTAAACTGCAAATACCACCTATACCCAATAGGGGGAGTGATATTCATATACTTAAACCTTTGGCTGTGACGTTAATGTAGTGTTCCATCAAAATCTAACATTGTGCACACTAAAAAAACTAAACAAAACACAAATCTAGGTTTAAGTCCAATTATGGGCCTTCATGTGAGAAGGAGTTGCTAAATGTGATTTTTGTTTTAAACAGGTTAATTTAAATAGCTTTCTGCTCATTTTTATTGGATGTATCCGTGCATTTAGCAGGTCGGATTAAAAGATGAATAAATAAAACAGCATTTAAAAAACTTCAACTGGGTTTGCCGAAGGAAACTTTAGAAATATAAACACAACATGACATAAAAAAAAAACTAAATCGAGTTTGGCTGTTGGCTGTGGGTCGTGGCATCAATTGGCTGATTTGTAGATGCGACTTATGATATTTTTCGTCTTTCGGGGCTGTACCTATTCGGGGGTTGCCACAGCTGATCATAATTTTCCTTCCATAGGAGTATCCACGAAATCATGTCAATATTCTGTTTTAATTAAAACCGATGGTTTACAATCCCAAAACACAAGAGGAATCACCACGGTTATGTTATTGCATCAGTCAGGTGATGCAGCCAAGGTGCTTGGGTAGCAAACAACAATCTCCAAACAAGGCAAGAACACCGGTGATGGCAACAACCAAGGAAGGTTTTACTATGGTCCACATTTCCAGTCGAACTGATAACAGAAATGTCCTAAGTATGGTCTGGGTTGTTTTTATTTTGCCTCAACTGTTAACATTATCTTTATTAGTGACCCCATACATGGAATCAGTGCGAATGTATCGGTACCATAACTCCATCTCCATGCTCCACTCCAACTCCATGCTCCACAAGCATGCTGCTAAAAAGCAGATGTTGTCATTGGTAACACTTCACTATCAAAAATATTATGATGATCCATCTTTTTTTGGCTGAGAGCAGGAAGCCATGAATAATATTTGAATGAAGTATTTTCTTAACTCTGCATTAAATTTAAAACCACATGTACCAGCCATTGTTGTTTCTACTGCTGCAATCCCCTAAATCATCCAGAGAAATAGTTACAAGAAATTGATCTGGAGTTTTAATGTAGGCCGAATTGATGATGGATGTTACCAGATTTGATGTTGTACACTAGGCGTCTGGGTGTTTCACCCCTTAGCAAAACAGCATTAAAAAAACATTTTTCTAAACAGAGTTCGTCGTTGTATGTTTTCTCCATATGGAGGACTCATTGCAGTTTCAACTACTGAGCTAACTGATAGAAACTCCGTCACGATGTTTTAGGGTCAGCTTGTACTTTATAAAGGTAAAATCTAATATTAATGTAGGCCAGATTAATGAGGGACGTCACCTGTTTTAATGTTGTGGAATAGACACCGGGATGTTCTTTCTTAAACAGAGGAACATGACCAAGCAGACTCTAATACCGACCTGTTGTTTCAAGTTTGACAGGAGGCTGAAGGGGATCCTGTGCGTCCATCTCCTGGCTCCAACCCGAAGCCTCCTCCTCAGAACTGGCTACCGTTTTCCCCACTTCCGCTTAAGTCCCCTACACCACTGCCGTCAACTTCTCGTCAACGTTTCCTCTCAGCATGTCGGCTTTAGTACAGTTGTCTCCAGCCTGCAGTTTATTGCAGAGATGAAGTACCGGATGTTGTCACTCTAGGTGCTGGTGCAACCACTAAAGCTGTCCGACTGGAAACGAGCCAAAAATGAAATCAGCTAACATGAAAGTTCTGTTAGTTCAGCTGTACGGAAGCGCCTTGCTGTCATGCCAGAAGAAAAAAAAAGATTCAGTATCACGTTATAACGTGAAAATCAGAATTATGTTTTTACATGATAATTATCTCGTTTTCCCATGATAATTTTCACATTATAATGTCATAAATTTCAAGTTTATACATTATAATTTCCACGTTATAACGTGATATGCTGTTTTATGGCAAAAGAGTATTCCTCCTCCCTCTCCACTGCACTTAACCTGCAATAAACAGATGGCTATATGTGATTACTGAGGGGTTTCTTCTTCTAAAAGATATTTACTGAGAAAATTGCACAAACGTAAACAGAAAAGCAGTTTTTTTCCATGGGAAATAGGAACTCTTTCCATTAACAAATTTTTATCAACACATTAACACGATATATTCACATTTTAAGTGAAATATTCATCTCGTGCAATAATTATTTCCATTTGTGTCTTTGCTTTAACTTAATGGCTTCATAACACGAACTGATCAGTTTTAGCACTTCTGCTTTCAATATTAACAGTGACAGAAAAGCTTGGTTGAGCAGATAACATTGACTGTTCTCATTATAAAAGATTTCAAACATGACAAAAGAGACACATCACAACTGTGTAAAAAATTTTATATTTGAGGGATGGGGAAATGGGAGGAAAAAAATTATGTAGCAAAAACCCTCATCAGTCTGTATCTGTTTTTCAGCATTGAATCAATTCTCAGTCGTTCAATGCTGCTGGAGATAATTGAATTAACAGGCATCTCTTAACCTTCATTGACTTCCGCTGCTCTCACCAACACACTTGTGTCTTTTTAAGTTAGTGAGCCAAGTGAAACTCTTATCACAAGCAATGCAGCTAAATGGTTTCTCCCCAGTGTGAATTCTCAGGTGGCGTCTCAGCGTTCCACTGTCTGCAAATGTTCTACTACACACAGAGCAACTGAAGGGTCTCTCACCGGTGTGGATTCTCATGTGCCTCACAAAATGTGCCCTGGATGGAAAAGTCTTTTTACAAACTGAACAGCTGAAACACTTCAGCTCTGAATGAAGTCTCATGTGAGCTGTTAAGGAGTTCTTCCAGTTATATTTTTTACCACAAAATGAGCAACTAAATGTTTTCACTCCTGATGACTGACAGTCACCGTTCTCCCAGTCACGGCTGTCATCGGTTTCAGGTTCAGAGTAATGTGGCACCTCATTGACAGCGATTGGTTGTAAATGATTATCTGGAATAGGGAGCGTGTCTTGCTCTAGTCCTCCATAGTCCTCTCCATCAACTACTGCAGTCTTCGCGCCTGTGTGATGAAGCTGCGAAGATTGAGGTTTCTCTTCATCATATGCTTCACTCCTCAAGGGGACAGGAGTGATTGTGAACTTGATGTTATCAACCTCCTCAAGCTGCTCTCCTTCCTTAGTGGTCCAGAGTTTTTGCTGTTCCTGGTTAATGTGTGGAAGCTCTGGTGAGTCATCCTGGTCCAGACTGGTGCTCCATATCTGCTGCTCAGGGGGAACTTCTTCCTTAGGCACTAACAGCAGGTGGACATCTGTGAACAATTGTGATAGACAGACAGACCATTTAGAGAAGTTTTTCTGACGTTGGTTAAATAGGGCTGAGTCAGATAACTGAATATTATGTGTTCCGGGACCACAGGGAGTATCTATGAATCAAATTGAGCGACTGGAGTAAAATAATTCTAATAAAAAGTTCCAAGAACCGATTCTTTGATACCCTGATTAATATACCAGCCCTGGGATAGAACTATGCTATTTGTAAGATCTCTTAACCACATAATAGGTATTTGAAGAACTAACAAATTTTACAACAATCACACAGAACTATAATCACTACAGACAGTCTTCCCTCGAATCTCAAACATACACACCACAAGTTTCAGTCATGTTTCATCACACAAGGAAAACACACAAGAAAAGAGACATGGACATGAAGAGAAGTAACTCGTGTTTGTCTTCAATTCCCTCGATAGTTTAGTAAATGTTCTCAGTTCAAATCCAGCATTGAATCAAAGTGAACCCACCTGCTCCCTGTGAGCCGACTCGAGGCTTGGAAACAGTGTGCAGTAGTTCTCGTTGTCGACTAAACGTCTCTTCGTATTCTGCTATGGTTCTTTCAAACAGCTCAAAAATCTCTTCGGCAACAGCAGTCAGTCGCTGCTGGACAGAAGCTCTCAGCTTTCGGATATCAACCATCTGGACTCATTCACCGTAACCAATTTTCCTCCAGATTCTGTTTGTCTCTGTTGACCAGAAATTACGTCACTGTTTCCCAAGCGCAAGCTAAGTTAGCTTCATTAGCTTCTGGACAGCAGGAGTTCATTCAGTGAATGACCGCGCTCAGATAAAAACGCATTTAGTATACTCAGGCAGTCTTATCTAGACATGTTGTTAGTGACGAATCAGTCTCGCAATCTTTATCCACACTTGCAGGCTGTTTTGGATCGGTGGGGAACCGGAGAAGAGCAGCTGTTCCTCAGCGGAAGTACTCTTACTTCTTCTTCTTTTACTGGTGTTCAGCAAACAGTTTTAAGGCTCATTACTACTACCCTCTCCTGGAGATTAAATGGATGGATGGGTGGATTGTTAAATAAGCTCTCCAAAAAAACGCAGAAATACTACCAACAGAATGCAGATAACATATGAAAGGTTTTGTCCATACCAATATATATCTTAAACATTTAGCAATGATGGGCCATAACAGTGCATCCTCCACTACAGCGACAGGATATCCAATTTTTGGTAGGCCTTTTGTTTAAAGAAGCTGCCATCCCCCAATCTAACCATGTCTCTACGAAAGAATATAATTCTGTACTGACGGATGTTTGCACTGATTTAAACATGTCTCAACTTTAGCTCTACAACATTTTTAATTACACCAGAGAATATCACATCATTTATCAGTCACAGATAGGTTAAAAGTACAGTATATTTAGGGCTATCTATTTGGATAAATGGAATACATTATTCATAACTAAATTTGTGGGTGTATTATCAGCTGAAAATGAAAATAAATTATTTTAAAAATGTGTTTGGAGGAAGCACTTTTTATCTCCATAAGAACAGGCCCTGACTTTCATATGGTGGCCGCCGTGTTTGTACAGTTGCCTGGGTTTACAAATCATACGCTGACTGTAGGGAAGGGATTGGCATTTTTACGGTTGTTACTGGCAATCATTTCTGTGTTTTGACGAACGGAGGATAATACTTATTTAGCACCAAAAAAGCCACAGAACATCAAAACTCAACCATCAAAGCTAATATGAAGTCTCATGAAATGTATAGAGGTAAATGGAGGCTCTGACAGTTCGCCTGGGAATTCAAATCAACAGGCAGTCACACACGGAGGGAGGCCGACAGCTTTGGTTGTGAGCTTTACAGAGCCCTGGCCCTTGTCAGTACCTCATTGCTCTCCAGGGGATTATGGACCGAGAGCACAGTGTCTCCACTCCAGAACTACAGACTGTTCTTGGCCCAAAGTTGATTTCAGCGAGTGAACTTGAAGGACCTCACAAGTTTACCTCTCAATGTTTTTGGTCGGGTCTTACACTTTTTGACTGCAAGGTTTATAACTAAACCGCTGGATCAGCACAGTACAACTCGATTCAACTCGGAAGGCGATTGACAACCGCACAGTGCAGAGTGCTAATTCCACATCGGTCACATTTACTCCTCAATGGTACGAAGCAAGTTGTTCCGGGTGGGCATTGAAAAAATTCAGGGTAAAGGAAGGAGAGGGAGGGAGACACAGAGAGATCTCTCCTCCTGGGGAGCAATCGGTGAAGCACCAGCAGCCATTCAAGCTCACTTTCCTTGATGGCTAGATACAAGAAATACACTCCCAACCTCCTTTTTACAGAAATGAAATTGTATCAATGTCAGGTTATATACATGTTGTATAAATTTCATTCACAGTCTTTTTTCACAGTTTTATTAAAACTTTCAAAACATTTTCCGAAAAACTAAGAAACAAAAAACAAAGACATTTTCAAACCACATGAAAAATCAGTTTCCCAAACTGAAAACAGAAAAAAATGAAATGAATCCTTACATGCTTGGAAGTTTTAAAATACACTTCTGATTTTTGTGGACTTTGAGAAGTCTATGACAGTTTTGTAGGAGCCATGGGAGTATGGGTGCTGGAGGTTTCGCTATGAGCCATCCATTTCATATATAACCAAAGTGAGGGTAATGCCTGTACAAGCAATTTGAGAGGGTCAAAAATGCATCCCTGCTCTTGGAAATCGTTGTTGGTTTTAAATAACTGTGTTCTACATTAGATACCATACATTACTTCCAAATACGAGCCACAGTTCTGTGCTGAAAATTGGTGGATTTCTCCCTCCTAAGTCGGAGGAGTTGCTTTATTATGCCATAAAGTCCAAGTAGGATGAAAAGAAAGCCAAGTCCGGATCTACATTTTGATCGTTGCCAATGGTCATGAACTCTGGGTAGTACCAGAAAGAATGAGATCACAGATACAAGTGATCAAAATTTGCCTCTTTCAGTGAGAGAGATTCATACATTACATTTTATAAAACAAATTTTGACAATATTGCTATTGAGCTTACATTGGTACATAGTGGTTATTTGCTCATCCTGAGCTCAATAGCTCATGTTGGGAGAGGACATGCAGTACATGTCTGTAAGTTGATGCATCTTTGATATCTTGATGATACTAAGTCTCTCCAAATGATTGATCCATTGGTGAACAAATGATTGCACCAGTTGCATGGTTGTCTCTTCTGTTGTATGAATGTGCATGTGAATGGTAGCGTGTGTTGTAAAGCGCATTCATTCAAACAAACTCAAAAGGCTTAATAAGTACATTCCATATACCAAGAAAAACATCTGAGCCATTACAAATTATATTACTGAGTAATGCAATACCAAAACCAACAGTTCCTGGAAACTGACGGAATATTGTAGTATCATGTTAAAATGACTTCATTTATAGAAATGTAAGACTTTCCGGGCTGTATCGGTTTTTTCAGTGCCAAGCAAGATTTGTTCCAAGTACTTAAAATCGGCCCAATCAGTATTTCTGCCGTTTCATTTACTTCCACTGCTCTTACTAATACACTTGTGTACTTTAAGGTGGGCTAACTGAGTGAATCCTTTCCCACACACACTGCAACTGAATGGCTTCTCGCCTGTATGAATTCTCATGTGCTGTCTCAAATTTTCACTAAGTCCAAACCTTTTAACACACACTGAACAACTATATGGTTTCTCCCCTGAGTGGACCCTCATGTGTTTCCTTAGATTTCCACTTTGTCTGAATCCTTTACCACAAACGGAACAACTGAAAGGTTTCTCTCCAGTATGGATTCTAATGTGGTCTCTTAGATGCGCGCTTTGTGCAAATCCTTTACTGCACACTGAACAAGTGAAAGGTTTTTCTCCTGTGTGGATTCTCATGTGCGTTACAAAACCTGCTCTAAATGGAAAAGTCTTTTTACAAACTAAGCAGCTAAAAGTTTTTCCTTCGGAATGAAGTCTCATGTGAGCTGTCAGGGACGTCTTCCATGTGTATTTTTTCCCACAGACCGGGCAACTGAATATTTTCACTCCTGGTTGCACTCCTTTGTGTTCCTGTGGATGTGCCTTGTGCCCAAAACTTAAGGCATAATCAGAGGAACTAGCCGGTATTTTTCTACTATTACATTCAGGGTTTTCATCACTTCTCAAAGGGTTTAATACGGACTGAGGTTCAGCAGTCTCCTTCAAGTTTAAATCAATTTCAATTTGAGAAGAGTGTGACAGCTCATCATCAGTAAGTGGTTGTAAATAATTAACCGGATTAAAGTTCCTGTCTGGTTCTAGTCCTCTGTAGTCGACCCCATCACTTACTGAATCAATCATTTCCTTGTGATGAAGCTGTGAGGACTGAGGTCTCTCTTTAATATCTTCACTCTTCACAGTGACAGAGCTGAGAGTGATCTTGGTATGATTAGCATCCGTGTGCTCTTGAAGCTGCTCTCCAACCTGACTGGTCCAGAATTCCTCCTGTTCCATTTTAATATGTGGAAGCTCAGGTGGGTCATCCTGGTACAGATTGATGTTCCACTCATGTTGCTCAGGGTGAACGTCTTCTTGACTCACAGACAGCAACCGGACGCCTGTGTATACTAAACAAAAACAGACATCTTTTTAGACAGCTATTTACATTCAAACCACCAACCTCATGACTATCTTATAGCACGATTCCAAAAGATGTTGAGACATTGACACTCTAAAATTTGGAAGAACTAATAATTTGTGTCCAAGTACATTCTGTACTTAGTACATTCCGAGAAAGAAAATGAGCAAAATGAGATGCAAATAATGTCTTCGATGTCTTTACCCAATTTTTCACAAAAATATCCTTTTATTCAAGTACCAAAATAGAATTAAAAATTACATTTTTAACATGACACACACATTTTTCTCTAAAACATGTTTATAAATAAGTATTGCCACCCATAGTACATCCTGTTATTAAAAGATAATTGTTGCACTCATGTTTGAGAAATATTTTTTTCTTATGTTAAGAAATATATATTTATGTATTGATTTTTGTGTGTTAGACGTTAGACAGTCTTACGTTAGACATTAGATTGGTAAGAATGATATAATTCAGAGATTCTGGGTTAAGGCAATAAAGACATTTTTGGCATTTCATTTTACTTTTTAAAAGTAAACTTTTACTTTTACTTTTTTAAAGGGTAGCAATATTCTGGAGGGCACTGTAGATGCCTCGCCTATTGTGATAAGTACATTTTGTGCTGATGTGGCTAGAACTTAAATGGTATTAGAACAGAATAATAGTGGAATGACAAAAAAAAATTTTGCTTAAAATGTTAAAAGGCATTTTGAAGATACCAATTATAAGTGGCACACCTTTAGGTCCCCTAAATATAATGTTTGAAAAATCCGGTCTAGATTTGCATTCGTCTGAAACAGACTCATGTGCTCCATGATCCATTGTTGCATTTTATCCCCTATATCGTGTATATAACTGTAACGGCCATAACCGGTAACACCCTACCCGCCTCCAGTGTTTTATATACTTTTTTTAGATCTTGCAGGATAATTAGCCTATGTAGTGTCGACTCCGTGACTGACTTTCACTTCTGGAAGTACCTTTCCAGAACCCTTTTTGCTCCTGGTCGTAAATCTGCAGACACCTGATTGGCTTGGGACCCAGTCTTAACGACAAATCTGGTTGGAGCAGCACCAGGGAGAAAAATCAAGAGCACTGCATGTCAGATGCCTGATGTCTTTCCTTATTAGTTGTTGATATATCGTGGTGAT
The DNA here is from genome assembly GCA_009660295.1 of Lophius piscatorius. Lineage (NCBI taxonomy): Eukaryota > Metazoa > Chordata > Actinopteri > Lophiiformes > Lophiidae > Lophius > Lophius piscatorius. The sequence continues at coordinate 84,067 of VRLP01002124.1, read as the reverse complement.
ACTAGTTAATACTATATATTGTGTTTGGGTTTGTGGTACCTGGTGACTGGGTTAAGCCTAGTTTTTGCTTAAACACATGGACCACTATTGAGCTCAATTTATAAGGTTCACAACTCACAAGTGTCCTGTTTTAGGTACTTTTTGTTATACCACAATATACACAGTTCAGATAGTGAGTATTTTAATGCATATTCGAGAGTTATTTATATATTATAATTGTGTGGCTGCCACAAGGTAATTATGTTCTGTCCAGCAGTTTTCGAGGGGAAATGAATAGATTATCTCCTGTTACATATGGATGTATCAACTGATTGATGGACAAGGATAACTCTATACCTCTCCTTTGATGGGGCAAAAAAATGTATTGGATTTGGTTGAAAGATGTCCAAAATACCAGTTGCAGGGTACAACATGGTACACAATTTGATATTTATAAAACTACAAACAATGGCTTATTACTTGTACTTTCTTTTAATCAAAAACAAAGAGAAAATTTCAGACGCATATTCCTGCTACTCAACACCTTTTAATGACTCTGAAATTGCCAGCCTCAATAATGATTGAGGCAACCGAAAGAACAGAGAACTGAATCAGAGATTTGCCGTGGTCAGTCAACCACAAAAAAACTAAATGATTATTATGGGGGAGCAATATCACATATTCTTCCTTCCTGCTGCTGAGAGTCTTTACAAAAACTATTGCTTTCATAGACTCTCCCCATAAATCAAGATTATTCCCAACTGCAATAATTCTAAAATACTTTAAAACTGTTTGCAATACTCTTCTGAGTGGAATATCCCAGTGCAATATCTTCATCATCTGTGCAAAACACTTTCTATGACAATTATCATCTGTACGATACACTTAATCTGTATGAAGATGAACTGTAAATGGTGTGGAATACTGTATTGTTAAATATTATTCTACCATGCTTCTTATACTTGTACTTAGAATAAGATCTTGCTCTTTGCAACTGTATCCTTGAAATACCCCAGTTGTGGAACAAAAATAAATAAATCTTGACTTATCTTAAATGAATCAATATCAGTAAGATCTGATTTGAATAGATCATTTAGAAGTAATTTGTTTCAATCGATGGTCCTGCCCTATTAGTAACAGTCAAATATTAGTGAAAGTGAAACAATCTCCTTTGAGGTTATAATGAAAGGAGAAGTAATTCATGTTTGTTTCCAACTCTTTTGGTAATTTAGTAAATGTTGCGAGTTCCATTCCCGAAGTGAACCAACCTGTTCCGGGTGAGCCGAGTCGAGGCTCAGAAACAGTTTCCAGTAGTTTTCGTTGTCGACAAAGTGTCTCCTCGTACTCTGCTATGGTTCTTTCAAACAGCTCGAAGATCTCTTCAGCAGCAGCAGTCAGTCGCTGCTGGACAGAAGCTCTCAGTCTTTGGACGTCACACATCTGGACTAATTCACTGCAGCAACTATTCCTCCAGACTCACTCTGTTAAGTCTCTCCGATTTCCAGAAATGTTGTTACTGTGATGCCCACCCCAGATATCTATGGTTGCCTACTAGCACGCTGAGTTCGCTTCAGGCTTGTTTTTCGTGTTAGCAAGCTAATTTGGCTTCATTCGCGTCTGGACGGCAGGGTATAATTCACACGTCAGACATGTCGTTAAACATGCTCGGATTAACTGAACTGCATACAGTATTTTCATACAGTTCTATATTGATATTTTGTTTCCGTGACAAATCCACTAGCGAAGCTTCTCCGACGAGCTCTCAGAGGCGCCGTTCACTTCCTGTCAACAAGCCACGCTAATTTCCTTAAGCATTCTTGGCTAACAGGAGATGGGTCTGGTCTGAAAAGCCCCGGGCGTTGATCCCAAACTAAACCAGCTTATCCAAATATATAGGTCCTACTGGTTCAGCCGAGGGAGATCTGATTGGAACCCACATGACAAGGAACAGGGAAACTATCTGCTATCCACCGGAAGTACTGTTTGGGGAAGTGGTCCGTCGATGATTTTCAAAATGAAGGACCTAAACAATAACTATTTGATTTTACCGGGGAAGGGTACGCTGAAAACTTCATGCACGTTATTTTTAAATTAATTAAATTATCAAATTACTGAATTGACAAATATTATTTTCATTTCACTGCATCTGATTTGCTTGATGCAGTGTTGCTCCCTTAGAATAACACTGTCAGTAAAATCGTGAAACTCAGTCACGCTTTCAACTTTGATCCAGCTTCGTAGGGGAAACTACGGTGGCCTACAGGGACAAATATCAATTTGACGTCATGCACATGCTGCAAATTAAGAAAACATCTTCATGAAGTTGACAACTCACAAGAGCACAGACCTTACAGAAAACATATTTATCAATTTAACAACACAAGCACGCTGCAAAAGCCACAACACATCACATAATGCCTGTGTTGTGAAATTGATGACTTTTTCTTTAAATGCTTATGCGCATTTTGCCAAATTGATAGTTGCAGGGTGTTTGTTGTCAAATTGATGGATGTAGTGTGTTTGCTGCTGTCGGCCATCCTAGGAAACACCAGAATCGATACGAAGACAGAAGCAAAACGAAAAATGACAAATGGTTGTCTATGTCTGACTCACTACCAACATTCACAGTTAATCTACAGGAGTAGTAGATTAGTGCAAACCGCAGCAGAAAAAATACTCTGGTTTAGAGATATTTGGTAAAAGGAACGTTTTAGGAGATTTTCTTTCCTGCAAATGCTTTTATTTCTCAAACAGGTGAAATGCACTCCTGACATCGGACAGGTCCTTACCAATTCCTGTCTACTACATACACCATGAACGTTTCAGAGAAAGAGTGGAGGTGGATCCATGTATTACTCCGTAAAAAAAATTCACCAATAAATCTTAAATTTGAAGAATTGGGAGTAGAATTAAGAAAAGGTTAACATTGTGATAATCTGACATCAATCAAAAAGCCAAAACCCCTACAAGAATGAAGAGTTTTTTGTCTAGTGGCTTTTGAAAGGTATAATTGGGCTTTCACTCATTTCATTGACAATATGGAGATGTTTATAAGGTTTCCAGACTATACAAATGTGATGGTAGACCTCCCTATTGTATTGAAAATAGAAAACATTTTTATGTATGATTATAATCAATGCCTGATAAGACATAGTAGTTTTGGCAATTCTTGCTGAAATAAGTACCTTTTTTTCCTTGTTTAGAACTAAGATCACAATTCTCTGTAATTTTTTGAAATTATTTGGTTTAGAATACATGATCGTAGAAAATACAACACATGACAACGCTATAACTGCAGTTATTGATGTCTATCTATAAGCTTTGAAATGCCTTCCTCCTGGTTTTACATGTGATTAAGTACTGATTGGAGGTTTATGCAAGAGCTATGATGTCACTTTCCAGTGCCATTTTAAATCCAGCATGATTCTGTTTAAAAATACTTTGATCAGATTCTGATCTACATCATCTATATGCTCTCAAACTGACTCGTGAAAAATGGTGACTGGACAGTTGACTAGACAGACTACTACTGAGGCTCTTTAAACAAACTTCATACAATCAGAAAGAGACGACATAAATTTTTAGAACAGTGTGGCAATACAGTGACAATAATAAATAAAAACAAACACATCCACAACAACCCAAAACTGCTGCTTAAAGGGCCTTAAGGTCCTCAGCCCTTAATGATAATTTCACATCCATGCAGTGTCTTGCTTCATTTTGAAATTTTACTGTTTATTTTTTAAATTAAACATCAAATTCATACATATGGCACTTAAATTTACCACAATAATACTTTTAATTAATTTCTAGAAAGTGACATAAGTCTAACCACAGACATTTTAAGGAAATGGAAAATAGAACAAGCTGTTTCCCTTAAAATTAACTTCTTTGATTTTGTGAAATCTCAGTTCAATTAATTAAACTAGTTACATTGATGTCTAAACTAATGTCTAATCTAATGTTTAGTACTAGTTAATATACTGTTTTTATTTTCAAGAAATACTGAGCATAAGACAAATTTTATTGCTTTTTCATTTGTATTGTATTTATTTCCATTGTTGGTATTTAGGTATTAAAAAATAAAAGATGATAATCAAGTTACAGTCTAAAATTTGTGGTAATACGGGAAAATGCTTTTTAAGAGTTCAAACTATCCCTGTAGAAAAAGCGAGACAGAGTGCACTCTGAATTTAACACTAGATCCATTTCCCAAACCTCACCTGGGTGTTGACTAAAAGAATGAGATCATGGATGCCAGGGAACGAGATGAACTTCCTCCATAGGGTGGCTTGGCACTGCCTTCGACATTTATGATTCACATATTAAACAAAAAATGTTTACTTTTGTGCTATATAAGTGACACAAAGTACTTATAAATGTAATAGCAATGAGCACATGATAGCCCAAACATTCATTTCCTGGACAACTCCAGAATTATGTAGACTCAATTTTATAACATCTTAATCTCGACTCAAAAGTCAAAGCATAATTTAATTTGAAATCTTGGTGATTTTTTCATCGTTCAGCCGATTCTTGAAACATAATTTACTTCCATTGCTCTAACCAATGCACTTATGTTGTTTGAAATCACTGAGCTGGGTGAAACTTTTACCACAAACACTGCAACTGAATGGTTTCTCCCTGTTGTGGATTCTTGTGTGTTTTCTCAGATTTGCATTGACAGCAAATCTTCGGCCACACACTGAACAACTGAATGGTTTCTCTCCGGTGTGAACTCTGATGTGCATTATGAGGTTTGCTCTGTATGGAAATGTCTTCTGGCAAACTGTGCAACTAAATCTTTTTCCTTCTGAATGGAGTCTCATGTGACCTGTTAAAGAGTTCTTCCTTGTGTATATTTTACCGCATATGGAGCAACTAAAGGTTTTTGCTCCCACTCTGACACCTTTGAGTTCCTGTAGATGTCTCTTGTGACCAAAGCTTGTAGGAACTTCAGAGGTGGTAATTGGTATTATTCCAGTATAACATTCAGACTCTCCATTGTTCCTGAGAGAGTTTGCACCTGACTGTAGTTTGCTGGTCTCTTCCCAGTCACAATTTACATCAGTCACAATCTCAGAGGAGCATGACTCATCGTCAACAGTAACTGATTGTGAATTACTATCTGGATTAAAATTCCTATCTTGTTCTGGTCTTCCATGGTCTTCTTCATCACCAACTGCATTCTTCTCTACAGTGTGATGAATCTGTGAGGACTGAGGAATCTCTTCATTGTATTGTTCACTTTTCACAAGGACAGGGGTTATTGTGAATTTGATGATATCAGCCTCCTCCAGCCCTTGAGACTGCACCCCCTCTTGACTGGTCCAGAGTTTCTGCTGTTCCTCCTTAATGTATGGAAGTTCTGGCGGATAATCCTGGTCCAGACTGCAAATCCACTCCTGCTGCTCAGGGGGACCTTCTCGACACACTGACAATAGGTGGACATCTGTTGACATGAAATGAAATACAAACACATCTTTTAGATGGCTGGTAACTTATAAACCAATGATTCTACCGCTTCTCACAGGACAATTCCAAAATACATTGGTACACTGCAGATCATTAAAAAGGAACGGAATGCAACTATTTGCAATGTCATTTCTACATATAGTTGTCACACACTTCGGTGGGGTTTTGCCCGGACCCAAAAGCAGACGCAAAAACGCAGAGCTGGTGCACAGTCTCTATTTATTTAAACTATATAATTTAAGGAAAAACAGGAACGGAAACACTTCAGGTACTCACGACACACGGGAAGGGCTTGGGACACGTGACAACACGAGGACATCATGCAACGAACAGGCACAGAAGGGAAGGTAAGGACAGACTTTATGCACACAGACATAACGAGACACAGCTGGAGGGGAAACACAGGTGAGCGTGAGGAGCAATCACAAGACAGACACAGAGGGAGAAAGGAACACAGAGGCGTGACAAAAGGAACACAGAGGCGTGACAATAGTAAATGCATTTGATGTTCAAACTGGCATTGGCAACATTGTTTTTGAAAAATATCAATAAATGCTAAATTTAACGCATGCATAATGTTTCTGGTAAGCATTAATATTGGTAATAATGTGGTAATATTGAAAAAAAAAAAGAATTTCAAGTAAAGATGCCGATCTATCTGTGCAGGATCAGCCGAGTAGCCTCACTAGAGTTCGCTTACGTGACGATTTCACCAATGCTCCGTACACGCACACCAAGCATGAGCTTCCACAGCTCATAACCTATCGCATGAAAACCAGCAAATATAATGCTCGCAATTTGTAACACTGGCAAGGACAAAATAAGCTGCGGATAAACAACACCTAAAGCGTTCAGCACAACAAATTTAATCACACATTTCAAGTTCAATCACCCCGAGTAACATAGTCGTTTTAAATAAGCTAAAGCTCAAGCTAGCGGGACCTCAGAGCAAGCCACAAGCCCCGAGTCCTTGAAAAAAGCCAACATATTACATATAATGGAAAGAATAAGGTTTACAAAATGTTATTTTTTAATTTGAAATGTCATACAATTGATTTAAGAAACTAACAGAGGGTACATTAATTTACATCAGGTCAAAATACACAGACAATGCCAACTAGCCTTACCTCCATTGTAATCATTCAAAATAAGAGCACTGAAAATACAGTTCTCATAATGATTTCAAAACTTAAAAGTAAAAAAAAATTAAATCGCCCAAAATCGGTATTGGCTGGTCAGACTTTAGAAAAATCAGCGATCGGAAATAAGCCAAAAAATTATAAATGGTGCACCTCTACTTCCAAGTGGATGAGAATCTACCAGGGGAAAGCCAAATGTGGTAAGAGAGACTAAGAGCATGCATGTACTGAAATGAAGGCCAACTCAACACTGAACTCTGTCCAGTTCAATTTAACATAAGCTAGGGAACAAAGAAACCAAATACACTAAGAACTTAGCCAAAATTAATGTCTAACAGCACATGCCTGCATATGATGAAACGTATCGGAAATCTAGTTAGTTCGTTAGCTAGCTCATTGGTAAAAGCTTCTCAGGATTCTCGTTACATCTATGACACAACAACAAAAAGACACTGAGTGCTCACTCAGAGTGGCGTTCGGTAAGCACAATAAGCCATTCTCTGATGCAGAAATAATAAAATAATCTATTACTGAAGGGATGGACACCATGTTTCCAGGTGAACAAAAAGAGGAAATGACAGCTAATCTCAAGCCAATCCCCCTCTCAGATTCCCCTGCAACCAGACGTACTGAAATACTGGCTGGTAAAAAATACAGAGTGAATTTCCTTAGCTGTGGATGTGTCCACTGACAATGCTCAGTTGATGGTGTTTGTGAGGTATAAGGATGATCCAAAGAGGGAGTTTGTTGAAGATGTGTTGGGCATTACAAACCTCTGTGAACAAACAAGGGGTGTAGACATTTATAACGCAATCCTGGAAAGGTCAACACAGCGTTTGATGATTTGCTCCTGCACAACAACATCAGATGGCTGAGCAAAAGGAAAGGTCCTGGAGCGTTTTTGGGCCATTAGGAATGAGCTATAAGCGTTTCTGTTGGAGCAAAAGAGTGCAAAAGCAAAACAGTTCATGGAATTCCTGCTTAATCCAGAAAAGATGGAAGCTGTGGTATTTTTGACTGATATGACATCTCATCTCAATAACCTAAATCTGAAGCTACAAGGGATGAACAACAGTGTGTGAGCTGATGTCAGCAGTGCATGTTTTCCAGAGATAGCTGGAGGTCTTCAAAAATGACCTACAGGTAGGCTTGTTTAATATTTTCTACCAAACACATTATCTGGATTCTACTTAACATCTTTTTGATACTCCATGCTCTTTTAAAAGTAGAGCTTCTTATTCCTTTTTAATTTTTCCCTACAGGAGGAACTCTTCCACTTCCCCAAACTTTTGGAAAAGACCAAAGGACAAGGAGATCATCCGCATCATGATGAATTCGTGGAGAGACCGATGGAATATTTCAAGACACGCTTTGATGACTTCATATTGGGAAAAGAAGTTCTTCTGTGTATTGACAATCAATTTCTGGTCAGAAATGGGAAAGAGTTCACTGCAAAGTGAGTTAATTAACCTCAGGGAAAACATTGCACTGAAAGAGACTCAGTGCGACGGTATCACCTTCTGGACAAAGATAGTAACTGCAGCTTATTCCCCTCAGCTGCATAAGATTGGCACTTCACATTCTCAGTGTTTGGAACAAACCTACAGCTGTGAATCTGCATTCTCAACAATGAACGTGGTGAAGAACAAGTACCGCAGTTGACTCACAAATGAACACTTACATCAGTGTCTCCACCTGGCCATCACACCATTTGTGCCAAAGCTCAAAGTCTTGGTAACAGACACAAGATTTCATTTCTCTCATTAAGCAGCAGTATTTGACACAATGTAAAATAGTTCTTCATTGCACTTTAAGTCCTGAGATTTTGATATATTTGTTTACCAAAGCATTCTATGGAGGGTTTCATTTTATTTGAGTATTTATTTGAATTTATGTCAAAATGGGAATGGCATTTTATTTCGTTTTAGTATGTATTTTTGTTGTTGTTTTGAATGAAAAGGCAATTTTGTTTTGAGTATAACAGTATTATGGCTTTTGGCTTGAACGACTGTAATAAATGGACCTTTGACTCGTTGAAAAATTTCTTTTTTGACCTTTGAGTTTTGCATTAGAGTTCCCCTGCATTAGATGTTGTGGTGAATCGAAGCAAACCAACCTGCTCCGTGGGAGCGGACTCGAGGCTTTGAAACAGCATCCAATAGTTCTCGTTGTCGACAAAGTGTCTTCTCGTATTCTGCTATGCTTCTTAAAAACAGCTCAAATATTTCTTCAGCAGCAGCAGTCAGTCGCTGCTGGACAGTAGCTCTCAGCCTTTGGACGTCACACATCTGGACTCTTTAACTGCAGCAACCTTTACTCCAGACTCACTCCGTCAGTCTCTGTGATGTCCTGAAATGACGTCACTTTGTTGCCGACTAGCAAGCTATGTTCGCTACATTAGCTTCAGGACAGCAGGGGATAATTCACATATTATACATGTTAAGATAAAGACACAGAATCTATTCAGAATGCTCTATCGGGACATCACAGAAGTTGACCCAAAGGTAACCACTTAATCCCTAATAATCCACTTAATAAACATGTAGGAGCAACTGGATCAGATGGGAACCAACGAGCTACGCAGAGATCTAGCTGCTAGCTATAGGAAGTTGGATTTGAAGTTGGACACACCGTCGAGGATTTTCAAGATAAAAGACTGAACATTAATCCTTCGTCGGTGTTACTGGCGGCCTACAAACTAGCGTTAAACATTAGAACACTTATATACAGAATACTACGTACAGTCATTTAAATACCTGGAGTGTTTTTGAAAAAAAAAAGTATTTTCTGACTGCTCTATCTGGACATCCCCGTTTTTTCTTGTGCACACAAATTGTCTTGTGCACACAAATAATAAGAAGATAATAACTTGTGTGCACAAGATATATACAAGATTTCATGAGAAATATAGAATATATATTGTGATCAATCAGGTGTCTTTAATGTAAATCTTGCAATACCGAATGAACAACAGAGTGGTGTGGCTTGTATGGACTCTCCTGTGCGTCAGAAGGTTGGACCTATACAAAAAAGTATTTTCACAAACCGAGCACCTGAGAATTTTTCTTTCTGAATGAAGTTCCATGTCATCCATTTCCATAATTTGCCACAAACTGAACATTTTTCGTGAATTGGTGACAGCGTCCAATAGTTCTCGTTCTAGACAAAACATCTCCTCATACTCTGCTATGGTTCTTTCAAACAGCTCTATGAGATCTCTTTCGCAGCAGCAGCATTCAGCCGCTGCTGGACAGAAGCTCTCTGCCTTCTGACATCAGACAACTGGCTTCATTCACTGCAATAACTGTTCACTCCAATGAAGGCTGTTAGTCTCTCTAACAGTCAGAAATTACGTCTGTCTGTTTTTTTTCTTCTTCTTGATATTTCTTGTCCGTTAGCAAACAAGGTTTTGGTGCAGGATCAGAATATCAGAGTGGATCAGAATATCTAATAGTAACTGCAACAAAATTACAAAATTACCGTTTGATATAGGTACTGTTGGACTGATGTTTAGTTGTGCTATTCCAAGTTGTATTGCTTTCTTTGTCATCGTCGATCGCAACCGTTGGAGTTGTTTTAAATGCACCTGTGCAAAATCTCAAAGCCTTATATTGTGTAGGTGATGTGCTTGCTGCGGATCTATACATCACACAGCCATAATCTAATATTGAGCTAATAAATCCAGTGTATATAGCCTTTAAAGCAGTTCTGTCTGCCCCCCATTCAATTTCAACTGAACACCTCATGAAATTTAAGACTTCCTTACTTTTTCCCACCATTTTCTGAATATGCACCGACCAAGTCACCCTTTCATCAAACTATAATCCTAAAAACTGTTTACTTTCTCACAGTATTGATTATAGAATTTTAGTTGTACCTCACTGCCAATTCTTTTCTTTTAAAAGAACATTATCTTGGTCTTCATTCATTCATTATCTACTGCTTATCCTTTTCACAGTCACGGGGGACTGGAGCCTAGCCCAGCTAACATCGGGGTGAGAGGCAGGGTACACCCTGGACAAGTCCCCGGTTCATTGCAGGGCAGACACACATAGAGACACACAACCACACACTTACAGTCACATTTACTCCTATGGGCAATTTTGTGTCACCAATTTGCCTATATTACATGTTTTTGGACTGTGGGAGGAAGCTGGAGTTCATGGAGAGACCCCATGCAGATGCAGGGAGAACATGCAAACTCTGCACAGAAAGGCTGGCAGATGTGGATTTGAACCTGGTACCTTACCACTGCGCCGCCCCTTATCTTGGTCTTATCAATGGCAATAAAAAAAACATTTTATTATACTTATCTTGTACCTTTGTAATAGCTACCTGCAGTTTCTTTACAATGAATTCCACATTTCTTCCCCACTTTCAAATTACCCCATCATCTGCAAAAGCTGATACTCCCATCTCATTCGCTATTCGCACATACATGTCGTTTATCATTACTGAGAATAATAATGGACTTAGTATGCTTCATTGTGGTGTTTTACATAAGAAATTTCCCTGAGGGGTCCTACTTACCTACTTACCCCCTTACTTTTATGAATATCCTAATAGAAAATCCTTAATCCAACTATATATTTGACCTTTCACACATAATTTATACAATCTAATTAATAATGTCTCTCCCCACATCATTTTATATGACTTCTTTGTATCAGCAAATACAGCCACTACAGTTTCATTGTTTAACTGGGCTTTTCTTATTTCATGTTCCAAACACACAAGTGGATCCATAGTCTTTCTTCCTTTCCTAAAACCACTCTGGTATTTGACTATTTATCCTTTATTTTCTATATAATAGATTCATCTCTCAGTTATTATTTTTTACAAAATTTTGCAGAAGTTAGACGTTAGTGCAATTGGTCATTCCATGGGTTTCTACAATATTTTCCTAGTTTGTGTATTAGAACCTCTTTTGTGACAGTTTGCCACCTTCCACACTTATTATATTATACAATTCTAGAAAAATTTCATTCGATGATTCACTGACGTTCGTCTATTTCCTGTTAGCGAGAAAATTTATTATCATTATCAATTATCATATCCACTTCAGGACAGTGGGAAATTCACACGTTAAACTTGGTCAGATGAAAAAAAAAAGTATTTTCTGACTACTCTATCTGGACATCTCCGGTTTTTCTCCCAATTCAAACTAGTTTATTCAAAGATGCAGGTTATTCTGGATCCTTTTCAGTGGGTATTATGGGAACTAACGATGTTTATTTTAAACCGTATTGCACATTCTACTGCAACTTACAAAACAACTAAGCAATGAAGCGCTGAACGGAAGTACATATACGGCGGTGGTTCGTCACAGATTTTCAAAATAAACGTGACTAAATGTTAATACACCATACTTCATACGTATCTGGCTAAAAATGAAACACAACTCAAAGTACCAGAAAGACAAAATACCACAGTCTGTAAATTACAGTTTATTTCAACAGTGCATCAGTCATTTTGCTAAAATAATTACGAGTCCAGAAAGGACTCACAATAATGGATTCAATCTAATGAGAAGAAATCAAATGAGCATAAAAACACATTCTTATAAGCAGGGGAAGGCGGGACACGTTTATCCCTGTGATCCCTCCTAAGGATAGTTCATTATCCTATTACCGAGTCATGGAACGCTTTGTGGAAATCTTCTCAAACAAACTAAACTGTTTTTTTAAATAAGAGCTCAATACACAAATAAATAATGTAATTTTTCTCTTCTTGGGAGCTTAAACGAAATGCCCAACTTAAGGTAACAGCCATAGCAAGATAAGATAAAAATACTTTATTAATCCCAAAGATATATTATAGTAATATAAACAGTGATATAGCTTACTATACAAACACCATGTTATGGCAGAAGTATTCTAACATGACTGAACAGGGTTGGTTGTTTTTTTGTCACATAATCAGAAGCAGAGCAACCAAAAACCGCTTAAAGCTAACTTAGCTTTCAACAATCAACATTTCATAAAGAAAACAAAAGAACTTATTCAATGTGAAAAAGAACATTTAATTCATAAAGTGCAGTTTCAAATATATAGCAACCAAAGTCTGGCACTGAACACCATTGTGTAAACATAAATATCTCCAAAAATGGAAAAGTAATTCATATCATTGAAAAGCTACAGAACCATAATTGTCTGAGCCCACAGCTAGTTGAAGGACAAATTTATTTATAATATAATTATATAATATATAATTTCTATATTTATTCATATTTACATTTAACCATGCACTCATCAAATCCAATTATTTATCTACTTACAGTATAACAATTGTGACTTCTTTCCAAAGGAGTATTATAACGGTTAAATCTTACCCTTAAATCTATGAATGTCCCTTTGCATAATACATATACGTACACTATTTCAAACTGAGGAGATGCCTTAGGCCCAACTAGTGAGCTTGGAATGGCTGTGCTTTGGAATATGGACTGGATTATAGTCACTAAAGGGATGGAAGAATGCATTAATTTCTTTTGCTTTGTCCTTCTGACTGCTGTTTCGTTTCATTTTCATTTGTTTCTGTGTCAGTGATGTACACAAGTAAATTTTTAGTTTCCTCATCATAAGCTACTTTTTCAAAATGGGTTTCATTCCATTCAGCTCCTTTTATCTGCTCCAGTTGTTTCTGTTTCTCAATCTGTTCTTCCACTTGCTTGTCAGGTAAGTTGTCTCTTTCTGCCATCTATGCATTTTCAGATGTAGACTCAGAAACTTTCCTTAGAGCGTTGTCAGAACCTACCATGTCATGTAAACAGGTATTTTTGATTGAAGGGTGTAACTGCACCTTTAGGGGCCAAACAATCTCTTATTTCTGTATGGACTATGTATGTCAGAGTAGGACCCTGGGGATTAGTATACTACAATATGAGGGATCCTCTTCATCAGGGCCACCTGGCAAGGAAGACAATGAAGGGAGTTTCATTAGAATGCACATATCTGCAGTATTTAAATAGTTTCTACGATGTGGATTCTCATGTGCCGTCTCATATTGCCACTATGTCTAAATTTTCTCCCACACTTTGGACATCTGAAGGGTTTCTCCTCTCCGTGAATTCTCATGTGCCGCCTGAGATTTCCACTTTGTCCAAATCTTCTACCGCATTTTGAGCATCGGAAAGGTTTCTCCCCTGTGTGGATTCTGATGTGTTCTGTCAGGCTTTCCCGTCGAGTAAAACTTGTATCACATACCGTACACCTGAAAGGTTTCTCACCTGAGTGGACTCTCATGTGTTCTTTGAGACTTCCTTTTAATTTAAAGCTTGTGCTACAGATAGAGCAACTGAAGGGTTTCTCCCCAGTGTGGACTCTCATGTGCATCACAACATGTGATTTATAGGGAAAAGATTTTTTACAAACTGAGCAGCTGAAGCTTTTTCCTTCTGAATGAAGCCTCGTGTGAGCTGTTAGGGAGTTCTTTGAGATGTAATTTTTACCACAAACTGAACAGCTAAATGTTTTCGCTTCTGTTTGGAGTCCACTGTGTGTGTGCAAATGTATTTTGCGACAAGATCTTGAAGCACTTTTAGATGAGCTAACTGGCGTTTCTCCAGCATTCAATTCAGGGTCTTCATTGTTTCTCAGATAGTTGAAACCTGGCTGAGGTTCACTGGTCTCCTTCCAGTCACAACTGTCATCAGTATCAGATTCAGAGGAGTGTGAAGTCTCATCATCAGTAACTGGTTCTAAATAAGTATCTAGACCAAAACTCCTGGTTGGTTCAGGTCCTCCACAGTCCTGTCCATCAGTTTCTGCTTTCATCTTTTCATTGTCATAAAGCTGTGAGGACTGAGGTTCCTCTTCATCATTTTCTTCACTCTTCACAGTGACAGGAGTGAATGTGAACTTGATGATATCAACCTCCTCCATTCCTTGAAGCTGCTCCCCCTCCTGACTGATCCAGGGTTCCTCTTTTTCCGCTTTAATGTTTGGAAGCCTTGGTGGGTCATTCTTGTCAAGACTGGGGCTCCACCTCTGCTCCTCAGGAGCAACTTCTTCTTTACTCTCCAACAGCAACTTGACATCTGTGGAAAATAATAACATATATTCACACTTGAGCTCAAAATGGTCCATCATTCTCCGAGTTGGATAGTGTTTTCTTTTCTTTTTTTTAGAAAAGGCCGAACCACCATGCAAACAAGTAATCATTAAAAGATGAAATGGGAATAAGAGAAACATTTCAGTTTAACACAACTAAACAGAAACTTTGTATTTATTCCTCTACATTTTTACAAGGTCAGAATTTTCCAATCAAATATAGTATTAATTTCCCTGAACTATTTGTTGACAGCAGTGTAACAGATTGAGTTGTTAAAGGAAATATGGAGGAACAGACACGCCTCATCAACGCTTAAAAATGAAAGTGATTTTAAGTTTATTTTAAAAGGAAGGAACAAAGGAGATGTATATTACATGGGGGAATATCATATGAAATACTCAGGGAAGATGCCGAACATCACAAGCAGTTGATTCATAGTGTTTTTGTCAGTAATGGCTCATTATCTCATTGAAATCCAGAAACCACAGTCTGGTGTTCCTCATACTACAGCCCTGATTTCATATTTCCCAGTTGCTTAAGGGTCTGCTTAAGTTTACAAGTAAAAGAGACATTGTTTAAAAATCATGTAATAGTCCAGTATTCCACACGTTTAATTAAGTTAGAGTAAACTGTAATAAAAACAGTTTAGTCTGTCAGGAGCGGCAACATCTAATTCACAACAGTTTTTATGATGTGTTGGTCAGACCGTCTACTCGATGATCTGGTTTGGAAAAAAACATTTGACAGAAGTGATGAAAATGCTGAGAACCTAATCCTACAGGATAGAACAGACGATAACAAAGTTTTTCCTGTGGGAAAAGAAGTTGCAGTTGAGAAAAAGTGACGTAACACAGGTTCTCCCAGGTTGAATAAACCTAGAGCTGAAAAAAAAGTCCTCATCAACACTGATGAAGGCATTTGTCATCAGCTAAAATGTTAGTGATGAGGACAATTGTTCAATACGTCTACCATCAAACTTATGGCTACGGATTATTTGAACTTATTGCTACTGATTGTGGATCTGTGGATGGACCCTCTGCTGGATAATAATAATAATAATAATACATTTAATTTATAATAGCGTATTCTACTTCCTTTGTTAATGATGGTTGCAACCAATATATGGTTGCTGGTTATATATAAACAAGAAAAAAATTATTGTATAACACAACAGCAGTTGTTCATGCCATTTGATTTTCCGTGATTTAATTAATTTTTGAGTATTTGAAAGTCATTGCCCATCCTTACTTTACATTCAGTATATTATAGGAATAGAAATTTAATTTCACAGGATTGACATAATATTAAGAGAATAAAGTTGAATTTTATGAGCAAAAAATGTACAAGATAATGAAAAGTAAATTCTGATATTTGCAAGAATAAACAATTTAATGAGGAAAAACGTTAGTGCACAATGAGGATAGTTTCAAACTCCATAGCGATCCAACTATGTCAAAGAATATCGCTTTGAACCAAACTGACTTAAAAAGTTGAGAAAAAGCATAGCTGTAGATTTAAATTACTTTTTCAAAACTGATGTGAAAATACTTGTTTTTTACAGTTGACTAGACGCTGACAAAAATAAAGGTCCTAATATAATAAATATATATATATATATATATATAGGACAAAATACATATTTACTACATCTGTGGTTATACTAAATCAACTAGTTCGGACAAGTCACTATTGTACATTTTCATGGAATTTTTATTGGGACAAATAATCACTAACTTCCCTCCTCGTCCACGGTCCCTAAATTCGGAGGTGGTTTTATTTATATCACCCCTAGAGGACAAATTATTCAAAAGCACATCTGTCCTGAGTAGTTACCAAATTACTATTCTAACCACCACAGCGTCATGCAAGGGCTGCAATATTACTCTTTTACAATTAAGTTAAATACAATTTCAAAAACCTTTTTTCATCCCAGCGGGGGCAAATCATTGTGAGCAGCTCATACGAAAAACACAGTCACATGAAAACATACGTATTAATACACAAGGAGCTACAAATTGAAATAACGTTAAATAAGATTAATGATTAAAAAGATAAAAGTGTAAAAATTATGTTTACTTTCATCCTGCCTACAAGGTTGTCTTCAGGTGACTTCATACAGCACTATTGATGAATTTGTTTTCCATCATCGTTGATCATGATGATTTTAAATATTCTAAGTGACCAAAACTTGATCTCAAACGTTTTTTTCTATTTAACATGTCTTAGATTAGAAAATCTATGACTTTAGTGTGAGTAAGAGCATGCCTCAACTCGATTATCATTTGGTCTTGTTGATACCATACTTAAAGGAATGATGGATTGACATTTGACAGAAGTTAAATGTGTAATTAAACCTTAATTAATAAGATGGCAGATTTTCTCTGGGCCTAGTCTCGCCCCGGCTGACACACCAGCAGAATCTAGTATACCCACTGAAAGTACCGGAAACGGCCTCTTTCAACGTGATTTAGACATTAAACTAACATTTTTGTAATCCTGGTTCGTCATTTTGTGTTTTCTACGCGGAGGACTCATTTTGCTTTTAGCGACTAATACCGACCTGTAGTCTCTAGTTTGACCAGACGCTGAGGGAAAACATCCAACTCCTTCTGTCGCTCCATCTCCTTCTTGGAACCCGAGGACACTTCCTCAGAGCCGGCTACAGTTCTCTCTATCTCTGCTACGATCGTCAGCTTCTCCGCAACGTTTCCTCTCACAATATTGGCTGTAGACATAACCAGGTTGTTGTGGAGAAGCCAGGACCGGATGTTGTAACTCCAGGCACTGGTGCGATGACTACAGTTGTCCGACAGGAAACTAGCATAATATTTTTTTTATATTTGTGACAATTTTATTGAAACAAAGAAACAAATAAACACAATCATATAATCACAATTGCACTAGAGGGATTAAATGTTCGTAGTAACGAAAATGACTGTGGGAAAAACATTAGAATAGGCACCAACATAAATATCATGTTTAGCTTGAAGTAGTTGATTGTTTTAAGTTTTTTTTACTTGTACATTCAGATCATTGCAAATTTATTGTTCGTTATAAGCAGTCTTCTTTCAGCTGCTCCCTTTGGAGGTCGCCACATTGGATCATCTGTTTCCATCTTGCCTTGTACTCTGAATCTTTCTCTGTAACACCAAGGTACTGCATGTCCTTTCTCACCACATCCAGGAACTTCCTATTTGGTCTCCCTCTTTACCCCTGCCCATCAGCTCCATGTCAAGCAGCCTTCTATCAATCTATTCACTAGCTCTCATTTTCATGTGTCTAAACCGTCTCAATCTGGCCTTTCTAACTTTGTCTTCAGGATGTCTAACCTGAGTTTTCCCACCGATGTGCTGGTTTCCAATATTGTCCATCGTCTTCACCCACAAAGAGCATCTCCAACTCTGCTTCCTATATTTTCGTCAGTGCTACAATCCCTAAACCATACAGCAGAGCTGGCCTCAATATTGTCTTGTAAGCCTTTACCTTCACTCTCCTACTTCTTTGTCACTGATAACTCCTGACACTCTTCTCCACCCACTCCAACCTGCACTTGCATCTTCACCTCTTTTCCACACTCCCCATTGGTCTGAACAGATGAGCCAGAGTAATTGAACTGCTTCGCCTTCTCTACTCCTTGCATCTTCACCATTCCACCCGTTTCCCTTTAATTCACACACATATTCTGTCTTGCTGCAACTGACCTTCATTCCTCTTCTCCCCAGTGAATACCTCCACTGTGGTTTTCTCCCACATGCTCCCACAAAAGATTTATTGGTCATCTGCAGATGTCACAGTCCAAGGACACTCCTGCCCGACGTCATCGGTCAGCGTGTCCATCACCATGGCAAAACAAGAAGGGACTCAGAGCCAATTCTTGGTGCAATACCACCATCTAGTCCCTCCTCCGTCACTTCTACCACACGCCTCAGTACTGTCACACTTCTCCAGTCAGCTCCTCCAAAAAAACTTTTTTTTTTCAAGAATTTGGGTCTGTTCATACAAAATTTAGTAAAAATAGTATGCAAATGGAGACAACAGAACAGAGAAAATCCTGACGAATTTAATTGATCCAAACATTTTTTTCAACATGACGAAAGGTGAAGATAGATATGAACAGGAATAAATAATGACAATTTGCTCCAAATGTTTTATGGGCATACATCAATGTCTTGTTGAGTCTCGGCAAATAATTTGTTGGATAAAAACAGTGAAGTATTTCAATGATATCTCTTTGACTTTGTTGGTTAAACAAACTTGGCAATAGCAAAACCAGCCTTACAAATGTCTAGCCTTAGTCTTAATCTTAATGCGACATTGGAAACATGTTTTGTCATCAGTTTTTTCTGGTATTGCCGTTTTCGTTTCAAACCTTTAAGAAAAAATAATAATAAAAAAGGGGACAGCATCAAAAATAATATAGAAATAGGTTTAATTTATTCACCACTGCAAAATCCTAAGTATGTAGTTGATCATGTAGAAAAACTGACGAATAATAGGATATTTTCGCTGTTGGAAAAAAATATTTATTTTTATACAGAGCTTATATATATTGTTCCAGATAAGTATCCTGTGAGGGGTGACATTTTGCTTGCACATTAAATACCATGCCATTAATAGTGATAAATATTACTCTTACTTTTCAGTACATCATTGTGTCAAATTACTTTGCTGTGCATTTGCATTGATCTCCCTGCTAAGAAGGGAGGCCTAACTGAAATGTAGACCAGTAGCTCTTTATAAACGACTCATAAAATACTCTGAGGTTTTATCCATTAAGGTGAAAGATTCTTATCAACTGTTGATTGGTGCAGGTCAATCTTGTTGAGTCTCTGGTAGATCCATGTTGGACACTGGAACTGGAGAGTAAACAATGTTCTGATGACATGATTTTTGCTGAGCAGCTGGAAACTTTTACACCAGTTGGCATGGAAGATGATCAGGGGAGTTCCTTTAAAATGTTCATCTGGTGTTTGACTGTTGACGTCAACTGGCCCCTCAAAGAACAACTTTGAGCACTGGGTACCACCTTTGAATCTCTCGGCATGGAGCAAGGTGAGTGTTTTTTATAATAGAAATGCTATAATTAAAGGCTTCCTCTCATGTGGATTTTCATGTGCGTTCTCAGAGTTCCAATGTGCCTAAATGTTCTCCCACACTTTGAACACCTAAAGGGCTTCTCCTTCCTGTGAATTCTCATGTGCGTCCTCATACTTCCGACCTGACTAAATTCTTTGCCACACTTTGAACATTTGAAAGGTTTCTCCCCCGTGTGGATTCTCATGTGCACTCTCAGAGTTCCACCTTGTCCAAATCTTTTACCACACTTTGAGCATCTGAAAGGTTTCTCCCCTGTGTGGCTTTTTAGGTGTTCTTTCAGGCTAGTGCTTCGTGCAAAATTTGCACTACACACCATACAACTGTACGGTTTCTCAGATGAGTGGACTTTCATGTGCTCTTTCAGACCTCCCTTGAATGTAAATCTTGCACTACAGATAAAGCAACTGAAGGGTTTCTCCCCTGTATGGACTCTCATGTGCAGCACAACATATGATTTAAATAGAAAGGACTTCTTACAAACTGGGCAGCTTGCACTTTTTCCTTCTGAGTGAAGTCTCATGTGTGCTACTAAGGATCTTTTCCAGGCATATTTTTTACCACAAACTGAACAACAAAATCTTTTCACTCTTGTTTGGATTCCACTGAGTTCCAGCAGATGTCTTTTGTGATCCAAACTTGACGCACATAAAGGCAAGCTAACTGGTGTTTCTTCAGCATTACATTCAGGTTCTTCATCATTTCTCAAAGAGTTTAAACGTGGCTGAGGGTCAATGGTCTCCTTCCAGTCACAACTGTCATCAGTATCAGATTCAGAGGTGTGTGAAGTCTCATCATCACTATCTATTTTTAAATTACTATCTGGAATAATACCCCTGTCTGGTTCTGTCCGTACACATACCTCGCCATCAGATTCTGTTTTCATCTCTTGAGTGTTATAAAGCTGTAATGACCAAGACTTCTCTTCATCAGACCAGTCCAGACCTTGTAGCATCTCTCCCACCTGACTGGTCCGGAATTCTTGCTGTTCTGCTTGAATGTGTGGCAGTTCTGGTGTGTCATCCTGATCTAGACTTGGGCTCCATCCCTGCTGCTCATGGGAAACCTCTTCTTTAGTCACCAACAGCAGTGGAATGCCTGTGGACAATAATAACTTACGTTAGCCCTCATACCTCTGACGCCACCACTTTCTTACATCATATATAATAACCAAAATTAAAAAAACGAAAAAACAAATGAAATTTATACACCAAGTATATTGGTGTCTCGTTCTTGATTGATGGGAAAATGAACCGTGAAACGGGCAGCCTGTTTGCTGCAGCATTAGCAGAAATGCGGCTACCATTACTTGTTTGCAAGATAGAAATGGAAATCAGGAAGTGTGAAGGATTGTTGGGATGAAGTGCAAGCGGTGATGGAGTGGATGAAGAAGGGAAAGGCTATTGGTCCTGATGAGATTGAGTAAGGCGGTGTCTACAGTGTACTTGTGTGTGTGTGTGTGTGTATATATATATATATATATATATATATATATATATATTTATATCATAGATATATATATGACATTATATATCATATATATATCATATATATATTTATGTATGTGTGTGTGCTTATATTTTTATAGTGTTTATCTAAGTATATATATATTTTTCTATACATGTTTATAAGATGTAGTATGTCTTACTTACTTTTGTCACATTTAGAATCTCTGTGTGTGGATTTGCTATAATAACAAAATTTCCCCTATCGAGATTAATAAAGTTTTTATCTATCTATCTAATTATCTAAATATGTAAATAAAAAACATTAATTAATTAAATTGTTTTCTCAAATTCTAGTTTGGCCCTTGCTGCTACACCTGGATTTTGGATCCCACACTAGCCAAATCCATGCGCAACCCCTGTTAGTATGCCACATTAACATCTCCTTTTTTGATACATTCAGATGCAAGTGTTTGTGATTTAATCAGTTATCTTCTAAAATAAATTAAGACAACCACACACATAGCTATAGTTTGGTCTCTTAATGTTTGCATCCCAACCAAAAAAAAAAAGTGCACGCCAAGGTTCACCACTAAAAGTGCCAGAAAACGTCTTCTTTTTCCGAACCAGAACCACTGGACTTTGAGTAGTAGGCCAAGTGGATGAGTGGCATCATCAGTTTTTATGTTCTGAACAAGACGTCTGGATCTTCCACCGCATGATTGAACTAACAGTTTTATAAACCCGGCTCGTCATTATGTGTTTGTGTTTGTAACCCCTGAGCTAACTGAGAGAGGTACTCAGCCAACAAGATTTAATATCAATGTAAGTCCAATTTATGTGAACATTAGCTAATTTGATTTCATGTTGTATTAGACATCCGGATTTTTCCACGTTAACTGAGCAGCATGAAGTTAATATTTTTTGTAAACCTGGTTCTTCATCGAGAGGCTAATACCTACCCACTGGCTCCAGTTTGACCACAGGCTGAGGGAGATCCTCCTCTTTGACCCGAAGCAAGGGGAGACCCTCCAGCCCGTACTCCCGGTCCATCTCGTTCCTAAAACCGGGAGCCTCCTCCCTAGAGCCGGCTACAGTTCTGTCCAACTCAGATATTGTCGTCAGTTGACCCGCGACAATTCTTCTCGTTATGTCGGCTTTAGAAGTGCTATAAAAATACCCAACAGCCTCATTTGTGTTGAGGCTATATGATGTGGAGAAGCCTGGACCGGATGTTTTCTCGTCAGGCAATGGTGCATGCACTAAGCTGTCCGACTGGAAACCACATTTCTTCTTCTTCTTTTCTATCAATCACTTCGTTTTTTGTGTGTTTATGACCAAGAGATACAACTGTCGCCCCCCTTTCTTTTTTACTTAAAAACTATATTCATGATGATGAAGAGAAAAAACTCCTTTTTAACAGGAAAAACCCTAGAGCAGATCCAAGACTCTGGGTGGACGGTCTAATGCCATGACAAGTTTGGTTGGAAGACAGAAAGTGGCATCGGAACTGCTGCACTAATGTCATTTTGTACGGGCCAGGTGCTCCACTCACCATTTCAGTTTAACAGTTGACACAGGATAAACTCGGTTTTATCGACAGGACCATATTTGGGCTTCCACCAAGTTTTTGGAATTTTTGTTACTGTGTATCAGGATGATGAGATTGTAAAACCTGTATCTGCATATAGCTCCCCTTAGTGGATATAGGTGTTATTTCGCAGAAACAATCCCTTTCTGTGATCAAAGTCCCATTTTTGGCAAATTTTGTGTAAATTAGCATTCCAACTGAGCCAAATGGAGAGTCCTCCTGGTCCTATCCCAAAAGAACTGAGTAGAATAACATGAACTTGGTGGTATTTCAAGTCAAATCAAATGTAATGCGTTAGTTATCAAAGACTTTCAGAGTAAATTCATTGATTACTTTGTTTGATGGTATTATTGTTATATCATGATAACAAAGCCTTAAAGGAAATTCAGATGACATGTTTGCTGAATCCCTCATATTTTGGCGTTTTCACTTAACTTCCAGTTTGTACGGTCATGTGACTTAAAACCTTCATCAACATCGTGAATACAACAAATGAAACTTAATAATGATTGAAATACAGACACAGTGCCCAAAGCTACAGTGAATTAAATATAATAGTTAATAATTTTAAATAAATAGTTATTATTAATTATAAATGCTATTCAGTGGCTCTTTTATATCTAAATAAAAAAAGTTATTTCTAGTGCTTCAATCAAACTCTGTGAACAGAGAGTGAAAGGACATTGAAATTGTATTAACATTGCTATGCTGGGGTACAATCTATCTCACCCCTCACACGCCCCTGACTGAGCTCTGGGACCTTCTTTGAGTCACAAGCACAATTTCAAAAGGGTTTTTGGTCAGAGATACCCAGCATCAATGCTGGGAGTCTCTCAAGTAAGTTATTGTGTTTTTCTATCAGGCTACAATTTATTGAGGTGTACCACAAGGTACAATACAAAGACCTCCCTTTTTCATTTTACATTCAAATTATAAAAAATTTTTGGAGTAATTTTCCCCTTTTAAATAATTATTTTTTTCTTTTGGTATCAGCTATGAAGAACTCACTTCATTCCAGAAAGAAACACAATGGTTTTATTCGATCCATAAAGTACAACAACAATGAAACAAATTATCTTGACTGTGCCTTAATACTACACACAAACATTCTGGGTTTAAAATAGATGCTTAGCTTCAGGAGGCTCTAATATGAAATTCATCTGGTGGACAAGCAAAATGAAAAGTAAATCAACATATTAATGGTCAATCATTTCCAAGCTCACGCAGAGTTGGTCATATCGCACTGCAGAGAAAGAAATGGGACTGTTGGCTAAGTGAGCACTCTGCACCAAGAGCACATCCATTGCCTGCTGAGTTGAGTCTCAAAGGTGGACTGCGTGCACCACACCATTTACCTCTAAATATTTTCACAAGCCAGGTCTTCATGTTTCATTTGATAGTGAAGCTTCACTTGCTGTTGCTTTTTCTTGTGCTAAACAGTAATTATAGTGTTCCTATCATATTCATTATCTTTCAAAAAATTCCATCTGTAAACGCAAAAACTTCTTTCTCGAACAAGCGTACGGTTTATTCTTTATAGGCTACTGTACAAACATGGCAGCACAACAATTGAGCCTCTGTGTCAGACGTCCCACACCTTCCGGAGATGCAGAAAGAGAGTAAACTGCATTGTTGGGGACTCTTTCTATCCTGCGTATGATAGGGGTATTGCTTAAAAAGGCTTTTAAGGTTGTTTTAGCTTTAATTAAAGCTTTAATTAAAGCTAAAACAGTTAGAATGTGCCACATTTTATTTCCACAGGCCATTAGACTATTAAAGTGCTAGCACTCCTGAACATCCAAGCATCATGCCACCTTTACCTTATTTTAATATGTTAAATAATGTCTTCTTTGGAGGTGTCATTTCCTTATATAATCTTTTTTTAGCACACTGCATTGAATCAATTCATTTTACTTATCTTTATTTTTTTAAGTGGTTACACCCAAATTAATTCATGTAAATTCAGATATATTTTTAGCTTGAACTTTTATTTTAAATTACCTGGAATCAGAATCACGAGAAACACAATTTTGTTCTTTGTATGAACTTCACATGGATATGGTTGGACTGAAGGTCAATAAACTTGAACTTCAATTTCAGATTGGAGGCTCATTCTAAGTCGGCTAATTTCATTTCCAGCTGATTGCAGTAAAAACTGAATAGTAAATTCCATGTAATCACAAACAAATCCCTAAATTTAACACAATCGTCTTCAAGTTTGATTTAAATACCCAGCCAGCCTCAGTCTCAGTGTCAACTCGCGTCTCACTTGTGCGCATGCGCTTAATTTTCTCACTCTCCTCCTTCTCCCCCAGTGCCTCTGTGCGCTGCCTAACAGCTCATCGTTAGACATGCTCGGAACCAGAGCCGTAGCTCCTCATCCTCAGCAGCAGAGATAAAGCTCTGTGAGACGGGGCTGCATCTGGAGCGCCTGTTGTCCCCTTCAGCATCCCGCTGCACTTAACAGCATGGGGCGCTCCTGATCCCCGCAAGACGCACGGAGAGCGCAGCCATTCCGTCGCCGCATCTCGGATCTGAGTCGACAATCGGAGGCCCGACCATGTCTGCGAGAGAGAAAGGGATCCTGACTAAAGACAGTGTCAGCCTGCTGCCCTGTTTCTATTTCGTGGAGGTGGGATAATGCTGCATGTTTAAATAGAACCCTTCTATATCCACAATTATCACACAAATCCAGTGATTCATGGCCAATGATCTAACATCAACACCCAGCGCTGTTTTAATATGTAGGTCAATGAGAGTATGTCAACACTAAAACGTAACACACTGCACTCAACAAACATCAAGAGGATTTGTCTTCACTAAGATCATCACTTAATTACCTGTAACAATGCTGTTAGGTGAATTTTCAGCTAGTTTATGTGTCAAAGGCTGACCTGATATTCTTGAAACTTGATGAAGTAGAGGTGAATTTGGAGGGAAAAGTCATTGAAATAGATTATTTTTATTACAATTTTTTATAATTACAATCTTTGTTATTAGCGTACACATTAACTAATTAACACATTAACAGATTTTGATGAATCTTGGCGGAGTGGTCAAGAAGCTGTTGATTCGGAACATTGGGAGATGAGGCTCTTTTTTGTGACCATTATTGTCTATATGATGGATTACTTTGAAACCTTACTTTTCCTCTCCTACAAAAGATGGTGGAGGATTGCTGTCTCTGAACGCTTTTATTATTTTGTTTCACGAACAATTTCGACACCCGCACTCAAAATACAGGTGGCTAATTTTCACACAATAATGTAATGATTTTTTATGTGTTACAGACAATGAATGGGTGATTATGTCCTCATATCAAAATTCATGATTATCACAAACTTTTATCTTAATGACAGTCAAGGAACAATTATCTATTTTCCTTCAAATCTCTATTACATGATCATCGTGATAATTATATGTGTTATGTGTAGGTGTTGGTTGTGTTCATCCTCAATGTAATCATATTTTATTTCAGCATTTTTTTTTTCTCATCACATGTTTTCTACATATTGGGTACCCCAATGGATGTTGGGGCAACATACTTTCATGATGGCATGGTGCATCTGTTAGAATTGCTGAATTTTGAAAACACTTTTTTGAGCCATGCACTTTCACTCATCATACTTGTGTGATTATTTTGTAGTGGGACAAATTGGTGGTGTTGTTACCACTGGGTGTTGAGATTGTTTTTCTGCTTACATTTGACTCTTTTTTGTCTGGTGTCATTTCCACTGAAGCCATAAATATGATGATGCGCAAGCAGTTGTGAAAATATTAATCGAATTACTTGCAAATGATGTTGATTTGAAATTGTTTCAAATTTATGAGAAAAAAGTCTGTAAGGGCGAGGTAAAAATCCGGAATCCAGGCTGGTGTGATGATTGTTTTACATTGTATTTTCTAGAATGTATGGTCGCCAGCAATAAAATGAGATATAAAATTGTACTGATCATTTCAAACATTTAAGAGCAGATTGTATGTAGCTTCTGGTGACTGTCACATATTCGCTGCTGTGCACTTTATGCATGCTCCAGTTCTCCACTGTTTGATGCGCGCTCTGGGGGTGACTGCATCATTCCCATGGATTTCTCTCATGGCGATGGCTGGGACTGGGAATTCCCTTGATTTTGCTTTCAGAATAATTTATTTACGAATCAATGCACGACAAATGCAATGAAGAAGGAATTTTCGCCTTTTCAAATCATGAGCGTTGCTGTTCACTGAAGGATTTAACATCGTCGTTGTTTTTACCAACAGCAGCGAGGGTTTTAACTAGGTCAATGCTGAAAGTTAATTTTACAGTGAACCACAGCACTCATGCATATAATTGGCCCCCACTCAGACTCGTGTATTCTCAGTGACCACTTTTCTGAGGTGGTTAGCCTGCTCAGCTCTCTCCCATCCTGCTCTCCTGTCAGCCTTGACTGTCATTTTGTGGAGATGAGATGGGAGCGTGCCAATCATGATGTATCACCCCTCCTTGGAGAGGCTTCCATCTGCAATCAGAACTCATGCTCTTCTCCTGTCTTATGAATTCTTAATCTCGATAGCAGTAGAAGCAGATGTCACTCCAGACATAAATTTAATTTCGCTATGCCATAACACATTATACAAAACCACATCCACAGCCTCGTGTCCACTAGATGCGATATCAGAACTTGAATAATTTCTGTGGTTTTCAGAAGTAAGTAATTACAAGAGAATCTTTCATCTCAGACTTTGTTCATTACCGTGAATGGGAGCGGCATTGTGCTGTTTTTTTTTTCATTTGGTTTCTATACTGGCATTAACAAACTAATCGGAATTAATGAATATCATGTGGACTACATCATAGAATCAGTGCCATTTCACATCGCTCCCATTTCCGTTTCTTGACATTCCGGCCTTTTATTTTTTGTATTAGTCTCATGTTTTTTCTTTCTTTTTTTGCCTCTATGAGTGGGGCATTTAGGGTTTACCTTGTCTATTCAAAAACCCTTTAAAATAATTCCACAAAATTTCAAATGATTCAGAAGGATTTCTCATAATTTGCAAATTTTTATTAATAATAATAATAATAATAATACATTTACATTGTTAGACATTTTTTGTGTCAGTTTTTACACATTTACATAAGATTGGGGTAGATTTGCAGTGTATAATGGTGCCATTGTATTGCAACATTATGCAATTTGATATTCATCCTCCCTTATAAATTTGCTGACAATCTGTGTTATTAAAAGGAAGGAAAAATCCTGTATACCTGCATCCCTTTTTCTCTTCGACTGCCTCTCAGAAGCTGCCGAAGGGACCACAGTCACATGCTGCAGTGAGAAGTGAGACAGATATCACTGGTCTCCATCCTGCAAGTCCAAATTAAATCTGTGGTTTTGGAAACATTTGGATATATGGAAAAACAAGGTCTTGTCCTTGAGGCCGGAAATCCTGTTTGTTAAGACGGAGGGTGCTAGTAAACACTTCAAATGTCTTCATCCATTGTTGAGTGAGTCATCCTAATGTGTAGATCAAAATATTAGGATGACCTAAACCCTAACAGGATGACCTAAACCCTAACAAAGAAACGAGTGAGCGTTCAACAAATAACTTTCATACACTGGAGGGATAAAACCGCCAAAATCAGTTTATATGAACTGAAACTTCAGAGAAACTGAAACCTCAGAGAAACACTTCAGAGAGAAAGAAATCAGAGATATCCTCAAACGTTAAGAGTCCTAATGTTAGTAGTGACACTCTCCTTTATCTCAAGAGTAACTCCTCAGTCAGTAAGTTCGGAGTACTCGTAGGATGTTTTGTGAATCGGAAACCTCTGATGTGTTCTTTGTAAAATGCCTGGTCCCATACTGTAGATTTTATTGATTGTTAAAGTGCAGTGAGGCTCCACTGTGAAACCTCGGGCTACCTTTTCTCTAAAATGGAACAAATGTAAGCACAGGGAGGGATGAACACTAGTTATCTAAAACTTTGGGGAAACAAAAGAGATAAAATCATATGTAGGATTGTATGGAGGGACAAGGCCATTGGCCTATATGAACTCAGAGGCGTTACGACTCCTCGTCTGATTGAAAACATTGCCCTTTCTGTCAGATGTGGTAATCATGGTCCTGCTTGGCTTTGGTAGAGAGATGTTGCATGGTTTTGTTTTGGACCCTTGGGATGTAAACATGCTGTGAGGCAGTGTGGACAGAGACAGACTTTCTTCAAACAGTCATTTTAATTTAGACTTTTCATGTATCATGATGTGGATATTTTAAGGATTTAAAATCTGGATCCAACATTATAACTGTCTGAGCATAAGCTAATTAGAGACATACGGGAAATCAGATTTAAACACTCTAACCCTTGAGGCGTACATTAGCTAACATACTTCTGTGACTAAGTCTCACTCCCAGGTCTCTGATGAGTCAGGTGTTAATTACTTATCCAGACCGTTTTCCCACCCAGGCTTGATTAGATTCCCGTTCCCTGCCCTCTTGAAGATGGGTCTATGCACTAAATTAAATTAAATTTCACAATATTGTCCTGTATAATGAAAAAAATTGTAAAAGTTGTCATTTATTGCCTCAAATCAAAAAGGTTCTCGGTTCAAATCCACTTATGACCAGGGGCTTATCTGTTTGGAGTTTATGTTGTTCTCTGCTTGGGTTCTCTTGACTCTAAGTTGGCCATAGGTGTGAAAGTGAGCGTGAATTGTTGTTTATTTCCATGGGTAAGCCCTATGTTGAACTGGCCACTCGTCCAGAGTGTACTTCGCCCTTCCCAAAATGTCAGCTGAATTTGGCTCCATCCTCTCTCCCAACCCTGATCAGGGTAAGCGGGTGCAGATAATGGATGGATGGATGGATGGATGGATGGATGGATGGATCTTTGCATAAAGTTCCTATTGGGATGTCCAACCAGAACTGTTTATTTGGTACTGATAATCTGCAGGCATGTCCTGATGAGAACTTAACTTGAGTGACGCTTGGTTCTAGTTTGGTCAGACGAGTCAGTTCTTGTTAGAGATCCATAGATTGTATGTGCGGACATAACTCCAATTTGGTTGACCATGAAGAAATGTTCTGAGACTGTCTGTGTGTATATGAGGGAGTGCAGAAGCAAGGACAGTATAAGCCTAGAACCTAAATATAACGACAAAGAAGGAAACATTGCAGAAAATATGCAAAACAAAAATATTCAAAGCTAATAAGGGCATTTAATGTCAGATAAAATGAAAGCACACCATTTTGTCTAGGAATGAGGACTTTTTTAGAGTTTGGTAAGTCATTGAGAATGTCAGATCTTGAAGTAAAATTCTGCGATATGCAGTCCAGCTTTTGAAATGCATTTTATATGAAGTTCAGATCCAAAATGTTCTTCTTATCAAATGACCTCATGTTTGGCAAACAGAGACAAAAGAGGAAAGACATTACCCGAGATCCATTAAGCATGAAAGAGAAGAGGCTGATAGTGGAGTAGAACCGTTACGTATCTGACATAGACGTCTGTCATGTTGGAGAGAAACACAAAGAACAAGAGAGAGACAAGGACAATGAGACTCAGAGCTTGATGACAGTGAGATGTACGGCAGCAGAGCATTTCTTCAGAACTGAACTATCCCAGAGGAGCCGAGGTTTTTCAGAGAAAGAGAATGCAAGGAATACTAAGACGTTCTGCTCTCTGCTTTATGATGCTGCTAGGCCTTCATACTTGTTATATTGCCTGCTCCAGCACCTCGGTAGATTAACTCATAACATTCACATCATCACTTGATCCAGTTTATGAGGCAGTCAGAGCTCAGAGATGATTCTTGACATGACAAAGGAAACACATTCAGGTATTCTGGCGAGTAACCTTTTCGAATTCACTACATATTTTTTCAAATATGGTGTTCTTCATAGTTATTGCTGAAAACACATATAACCTATGAGAGAAAAATAACTTTAATTTGGGAATGTGGCACTGTCCTTGATTAAAGCCCCGTTTGCACAACACCATTTTAGCTAAAACCAGAACAAAAACAAGCTCATATCTGGCTGTGTAACTTTTCAACATCAAAACCTCTGAAAAAGAAGGAGCACCTGTGTGAATGATTGAGATTTCATTGATTAGGATTGAGATCACGATTCTCCATGATTTCTTCTTTTTTTTTAAATCAATTTTTTTGGACTCAATTGCACTACGCGATTCCACATCTCAGAATTTGAGCCTCCTCAGAGGCTCACTATAGATGCTTGGATTGATCTTGTTCTCACCTGAGACAGGGGGTGTTCTTCTGGATGTTTTTCGAGAATTGTATTTTTCTATCACACGAGCAGACAGCTTTTCTCCTCTGGTCTCTCTCTCTCTCGTTTTCCCTGGAGTTTTGTTTCCGCACCTCAGTGTCGCATGATCTAACTCTTCACTCTCATTGGCTAGAGGAGTAAAAATACTGGCGTTGCTTTGCAGAAGCTTATGTTATGAATTAAAATGCAGCAGAATAATTGTACTTTGGAAATTAGATTGTAAATACTTTTTTTTTACCGATTAATCACCCAGCCCAACTGCAGCACAAGCAAAAATAAACTTTTATTTTGGTTATTAGACGTAATAGTCAGGTGCAAAATGAGGCTTTGTCGGGCAGAAATGCGGTGCTGTGGGAAGCACATTTACGTTACAGCAAGAAGGATTTAGTTTCAGATCTCCCAAATCCCCAGCCAAACTTGTTACCATAATGAGACAAGGTGGCTTTTGGCGTTAAAATAGCTGCAAAAATAATGTTAACCAGAAAGTTGCTGGAAATTTTTGCGTATGTGCATTTGTGTGCTGACAATTTGTGCAATTTTTAAATTGTGCTATTATGATTTTGACATTATCCAACAGGGACCTTCAGGATATATTGTTGATAACTTTTAGTTTCTAAGGCAGCTCAGTGTCACTTCAGAACCTACGCAAACACGGGGAGAACCTGCGATCTCTACACAGAATGGCCTGAAGGTCAGAGGTTGTTTGAACCTGGAACCTTCTTGCTGTGAGGCAGCACTGCTACCAACTACATCACTGTATTTCCCAAAATGATGTCCTTTTGTATTACATTTTTGATTGCAATTCACTTTGAGTTATCAGTTTGTAAACTCACATAATATGAAAGATTCAGCACAAAAAAACTGTATAAACTGGGGTTCTACCTCAGAGTTGATGTCAGATTCCCTCCGATATGCCATAATTTGTATTTTCACGAAAAATGTTCGTCTCAAGAGTAGATGATTCTATTGCCTAATTCCTAAGTAGCCATGGCTCAGGAAGTAGAGTGGTCATTCACTTATTGGCAGGTGTCTCTGAGTAAGATTCTGCACCTGAGTATATTCCATGGATATATGAGTGATTATGCGAATGGTGTAAATTCCTGATGAGCAGGTGGAAGCTAGCATCATAGCAATTGACGCCGCTGGATGAATGTATGCGTGAATGCTGGCTTGTATTTTAAACCACTTTTGCTGTACACAAGTACGGTCCATCAATTTTTGATGAAATCTGATTTATATGCTGGATTATTTGACATGTCACTAAATTGGAGAATGATTGCTTGTGAATGGGAGTGGAATCAATGTATATTAACCACTGTGAGGACGGTTGGCAAGTTTACTTCTGCACCCACACCCTCTGATGAATGCAAAAGTAATGCAATATGCATGCTATTTGTTCCAAGTGAGATCTCTTATGAGTAAACATTAGACCCTTTATGTCATTCCAAGTTGATCAGGATTTCCTTAATGAGCCTTGGGTGCCGATTTCTCTATCTCATGTTCACCGGTGTCCCTCCTTAGACCACTTCGGTAGCTCCTAAACATTATTGACTAGGAACACCCAACAAGACCTGCAGTTCTGGAGCTACTCTTTCATCTATCCACCACAATTCATTCTACAGTAACCCAGCAACTTCACACTACACCCTTAAAATAGGTTAGGTAGGTAAGGTTATGCAACATGCATGAATTATCTTATTTCTTCTGTGTTTTGTAGGAAATCTATTGTAGGTAAATGTTTGTTGACCTTCATGAGATGTTGACGAATTAGTGTCCATACACTAATGATTTTGGCCCTTAAATCACCCATCGAACTCACCCTCAAGGGAAGGAATCGTCAGCATGTGGGGATAAATTCAAGTGTATCAAAAGCGATGCAATGCCCTTGGCCCGAACAAATCACACTGCACTTTGAAATAAACCGATGTGACTTATAATATATCCTGCAGAAATCTACTTTGAAGTCCAGAACATACTGTATTCCTCTTAGAGCAGCTTCCTCTGCAGAGTATTAGCAGTACGACCGTCGACGCCACTGACCTATATTTCTCAGAACCACAAGCTGAACTGGGGGGAGGCTGACAAGGAGGCAAGGAAACAGAACTGAGAAGTATGCATTGTATGAAGGCATGAACAGAGGGATCCCTCATGCAATGGCTTTGTGGAAATATTTATCCAATACATTATTTCAGCCTGGGATACAAGCGTCCTTATTATTTCAAATCACTTATTGTTCATGTTTCATGCCAAGTTTTGCACATTTTGCATCATTTGGTGTCCTTACAGCGTCCCTGTTCTGTTTTTTTTGCCAGCTTTGATATCAAGTTCCACACAGTTCCATCACAATTTAGCATTTATCAGAATCTCTTGTATACTTATCCTTGACTATCATTCCTTCTTACAACACATCAACTTTATATCAAATGTTTCATTCTCTGCTTAATATAGTTCATCCTCCGACAAGCTATATGATAAACAGATAATCAATGCTATTCTCACCTCACTTGTTGGTGGTTATAAAGTTATGGCTGGTGTATGTCTGTCAAAGATAAAATATGACTTTATTTTTTATCATTAACCCAATTTCTGACTATTTTTGGGAGGCATTTTTCAGAAATAGACAGTTTATTTATAACAATATCAAAGATAATAAGAGTACTATTAATATAAATTCTTATTTTATAAATTAATAATAATATGAGCATAACAACAACAATAATTATTATGACCATAATAATAATAATAATAATAATAATTTATGATAGTGATGATGCATCTATTTGCAGATATTTCAAGGAAAGTATAAATTTAGTTTAGTGGTAATGGTTAGACTCAATAGGCCATTTGTTTACATTTATTGCCTTTCTTGTATCAGGGTAAATAGAGCTGGGCAAACATTTAGTACTTCCAACCGACATCATCTTACTTATGTCAATTAATTTGATTAATACTTTCCCCACAAATTATCACATGGTTTCGCATAGCATTACCGGTGTTAATCGGTTCATGCAGAGCTGCGTGGTTGACACATGCGCAAACTCTGGGCTGACGGAGACGTTTCCACCACAGGATCTTGTGCCAAGATCTCATGACCATTCTTTGGGTACATTTTGGCCTCAGTCAAGATATCACCAAAAGAAAATGAAGTCAAATAATCTCAACGCCAAAGAATGAATCCTCAGATTTATTTAATCGATTGCAAAAAAAAAACACACTGCAGAGAACTAAGAGCGTTTGGTTGATAAAATTGAGCACCTTTAAAGTGCAAATACAGTGTTGCTGTCACTAAAAGTAGAATGTGTCACACTACATGGAGAGAATCTTGGATTAAAGAAATAACAGATTGCATTGCATATTACATCATAAAGGATATGTCTCCAATACATACTGTGGAACACAGGGGGTCTAACCGTCACATTAAAACCCTTGGCAAATGATGTACTGTGCCTTTACGAAAAATATTTTGCCTAAAATGTAGTGCCCAAAATGTTTGTATGTACAAAGTTGCTACTGAAGTAAAGTCTGTGTGGTGCTTTGCAGTCACTAAATTACATAAGAACTGTACTTCCTGTACAAAAAGAAATGACCTCTCTCAATGGCAACAAATCACAGATTTAAAGAGTTGATCATATTTACAGTACAGACCTCTCAGAGAACTAGAAAAAAAAAATTATAAATTGATCAATGTAAAAATTTGTAGTAGTCCCCATTATTGTATGAGATTATGATATAATTGCCCATACCTGTCATAGTGGCATACTTGGAGTATTTATCTTCTAGAATTTCATATTATACACAAATAAATAAAGATCTCAGGTTGAATCTGACGCCGTGATCTTCTGCTGGAAAACGATGGATTGTTCCCTCAGAGCGAGTTGGTGCCTCATCTTAACTTTATTTATAAGCTCATTTAAAAAGAAAAAAGTTGACCAAAGCGCTGTAGAATCAATAAAAGACATAATAACCATCGCCTCAAGCAAAGGAGTTTAAGTATATAGGTGTCTTGTTCTCAAGTGAAAATATGGGGTGGACAGGCGCTTTGGTGCAACATTATAAGTCATGTGGGTGTTTATCAGTCCACTGTGGAGAGCTAAGTCGCAAAGCGAAGTTCACAATCTAGCAGTTAATCTAAGTTCCAACACTTACTTATGGTGTTGAGCTCTGGGTAGTGACTGAAAGAATGAGGTCAAGGATGCAAGTGGTTGAAATGTGCTTGAATCAAAAGGTGGCTGGGCTCAGTTTTAGAGATAATGTGCGGAGCATGAGCATCTGATGGGTGCTTGGAGTTGATCCGCTGCTCATTTGCAGCGAAAGGAGCTTGTTGAGATGGTTCAGGGATTTGACTGGGATGCCTCCAGGATGCCTCTCCTTTGAATGTTTTCCAGGCACTTCCAACTGGAAGGGGCCCAGGGGTGGCGATGCAGAACTCACTGGAGGGACTGTACATCTCCCCTGGCCTGAGAACAGGATTCCCCAAGTCAAAGAAAATGGATTACAGTCGTACAGAAATGTATTTAATCAGTTTGAAAGTTGACAAAAATCATCAGAGATGTAATCATCCATTTGAATAATGGAAAAATAATCGGGTTGATAAAAGATCCGACAGAAGTCTGAGACTGATAGAAGGAAGGAAGTCTACAGTGGCTCTTTCTGGTTGTGTGTAAGCGGCTCAGCTGCCAGCACTAGTGTGTTGAGAGATCCCCCAGTGATGAGGCCTTCTTCTATCCTGCTCTACTTAGCATTAGCCGAGGGAGGAGCTGCCTTCTACTTTGTAGCAGTGAATTGGGGTATTAAGCTGCATGATAAAGCCTGTGATGCTGCAGGCCACATTCAGCTCCCACTGGTGGATCTCACTACATTTCTCCACAGACACTTTACTGCCTTGAATCACACATCAGCTTTCTGCCTACACATGCACCTCACTTCACTAATCTTAATAGTAGGATATTATAATTATAGAGAG
This sequence comes from Lophius piscatorius, assembly GCA_009660295.1. Classification (NCBI taxonomy): domain Eukaryota; kingdom Metazoa; phylum Chordata; class Actinopteri; order Lophiiformes; family Lophiidae; genus Lophius; species Lophius piscatorius. The sequence goes on along the minus strand of VRLP01002124.1, from coordinate 48,065 downwards.
GAAAAAAGAAACATCTTTTCAGAACGAATTCTGACTAATCAGAACTGCAAAACACTGGTTGTATAATGGAGTTGATTTTTACTTTCTTTCTTCTTAAGTTTCATTGAATAATATCTCAAAGCTATTCTAGATTGTGACGAGCCTTTTAATGGCTTTGAGATCTTGTTTATTTGGCTAAGTCATGTCTTTCATCCCATTTCTCTTTTCATTAGTTGTGTTTCATGGGAGCTTACATGGCCTTTGATGGACTTCATAGTATAAACACGTGCAAACATTTGCACCAAGGCTGTATTTGAATGTGGTGTACTTTCTTAGGCGGAAAGGGCCAGTGTTTTCAGAAGTTCAATGCTGAATTTGGAGATCAAGGCCTTTTTATATTGACAAAACACGCCAATTTGCTATAACATTATAACCGGTTACCTAGTATAGTGTAAGTAAGCCCCTTTTTGTTGTCAAAATTGCTAGGTGCCCCCCCCCTAGCAAGAACAATCATAAGGAACAAATGTTAACTTGCTGCCTAATGGATCCCACTTGCTGATAGGTGGCATGGTATCCAGATAACCTGTCAATGGTTAGAATGTTATAGCAACTGTGTATTTATCAAGGTGGTTATGGTTATGGTGGTTATTGGTATAAAGTTTGTCTATAATCCTATCCAAGAGTGCTCCGGACTGAATATTTGCTGGTTAAATGCCACAAACAAAGGTCAATGGTGAAATTGTCTTTAATGCATGTCTGAAGCAGGAATATTCATAACATTTCTTGCTAACTACCGTACATCCATGGCTATCTTCCACAGCTCATTGAAGCTCCCACTGACAGATCCCATCCAGTTTTATTACTTTAAATTTATTGTATGGTTGGCATTGGGCTGCTGTGTTATGATTGGTATTTTATGATTTTAAGACCTCAGGCCGGCTATTATAAAAATGGGCTCAGTGGTTTCTCATTTCGCTTGATGGGATAAGATAGTTCATACAGTAGTTTACGGCTGAGCTCAGTGGGAGCACTTAATGTTCATAAAAAGCAATTCACTCCACATGCCATCTTACATCACCCGCAGCACTATCCAGTCTCCCCTCTGGTCATAAAAACTATTTTCCATGGCTTGGTTTATATTATCAAATCAAATTAGCCTGATCATTGAACCATAGGTTTATGGCGACATTTGCAACATTTACTGCCTGTTTATTTATGCAATAATTAATTTGTAGTTATTTAAAGCGGTTCCTGCCTCCATGTTTATGACTTTGAAGCCCTTATATGGTTTTGTTTCTGTTTTCTCCTGTAAGCTGCCAATCCTGGTATCATCCGTGGTTAGTTTGTACTTCCTTGAGTGGACGGATGTGTTCAAGCCAGTGAAGTCTGGCTTTAACTGCCATGACCGGAGCCTGAGCCTGCCCTACATCGACCCTAACCATGAAGTCATCCCCCTGCTGATGCTGCTCAGCCTGGCCTTCGCTGGACCTGCCATCACAGTAAGGTTGAAGAACAATTAGTGAAGATAGAAAACAAACAAAATTTTGATACTAACCTTCTATTATTACCAAGAAGTGGATTTGATATATCACCCCATCATTTTTATGATACAGTGATATAGTCATCTGTATGTTGGTCTGTAATTATTATTTGTTTTGAGCTCATCTCGCAAATTGTATATACTAGCTTCACCAAACTTTATACGTATATAAACTATGACAAGAAGTCATACCCTTTCAAATTTTGAACTTTTTACTTTTTTTTGTTATTGCCTCTGTAGAGATGTGATTTGAAAGTGTCCTTCAATGATAGTCATATTATCCGGAGCATACCTCACCTCAAGTAAATATTCTATTTTCCCCCAGAATTATACATCACTGTACTCTATATTTGTTTTACTCTACTCACTTTATTCATGTTGCTCTACTTTCTTTATTCTTGTCTCTCTGTTTCCTTTATTTGCGCCTCACTACTTCCTTTATTCTCATCTTTTGCGGCCTTTATTGCGTCCTTCTACTCACTTCTTCCTTTATTCGCATCCCTCTACTTCCTTTATTTGTCCCTCTATTCGCTTCTTCCTTTATTAGCGTCCCTCTACTTCCTTTATTTGCATCTCCCCACTTCCTCTATTTGTGTCTCTTCTTCCTTTATTTATTTGTGTCCCTCTACCTCCTTTATTCTCATTTCTCTACTTCCTTTATTTGTGTCTCTCTGCTTCCTTTATTCGTGGCACTCTACTCACTTTATCGGTGTCACCCTTCTAGCATGAATGTCACTGCAGGAGGATTTGCATCACTCAAGTGAATAATGTGAATAAATACCCTTCTCTTCCTAGGAAGATGTAAATGTTTTTTCTTTCCAGCATCTCACTAGGGTCATCAACCATGATTGAAATGAACACAATTACTAATTTAGAATAGTTGTAGAAGGCCCAGATACGTATGAAAATAAAATACAGCATTTATCTGTGTTAACAATAATATCAGGTGGCGTAGACAGATAGCTGTGATAAACTTGCCCTGAACTTTACCATAAAAACCCTGCTGGTTTATAGACATGTAGCTGGATTATAATTAGATTTGATGATTGCCAAAAACTATGCAAATAATGCAAGCTGTTTGTGTCATTGCACCTTGCAAAAAATGTAATTTACGGCCCTGGCTTGTCTGCTTAGTGTTTTATGGTGCAATCTCTTTCCTAGCAAGACAGGCAGATCTGGCCATTGATATCAAGTAAAAGAAAATATGGTTTATCAGACAAGGCCCCCTTCTTACATTCCTCTGTAGTTCAGTTCTGATGCTGACATGACGATTGTAGCTGATTTTGGCAGAGGACATGGGCACGGCATGGGCTCTCTGACGATTCTGGGGTTACACAGTTGGTTGGAACTGTTCTAGAAATGATCTGGCCCAATCATCTTGTCATTACAATGTTGTTTAAAAGTAGTGAATCGCAGCAATTAAGAGAGGTTACAAAGTAAGATAGTAATAAATCTCATTTGGGACAATGGCGACATTTTCAGCCTGTAAATAAACAGCTAGCTAACTGGAGTGTTTGGGCACTTTAAATGGGAATACCACTAATAGCCACCAGATGGAAACTGGTGGCTATTCAAGGCATCCTCCTTCACTGCTCAGTAAAGGAGCACTGGCATGTCCATTAGTTTATTGGAAAGGTACTCTTGAAAAAAATATTTTAACTTTTAGGTGACTGAACAATCCATCATCAGCAGATATAGTTATCTCTCTTTTTTCCCTCATAAATACGGTTGAATGAAAGAGAGAGACCTGTATACCATCATTCAAATAGCATTTGGTTAGAATTAATCTGAATCGGTCTCACATACTATTCTATTCCAGATCCAGGGATTCTAGAACAGTTATTTTGTTGTCGGTTCTGTTTTGATTAAACTAAGAAATAAGGGCAGTCATAGCATTGTATGAAGAGTCACAGTTTATGTCACATTCTAACCACTAGATGGAAATATAAGACAAGGCTCTCTGGCTGCCTCAGCCATCCCTGGACCCAGTTACATAAAACGGCAACTCACCAGGAACATGTACACATTAAACTAAAGTTGCTGTGGATGAGAAAAATAACACTTCCTATGAGAGTCTTAAGCGAATGAAATTACTTGACAGGGATGATATTCCCAGGAACGCAATATGATGCTGGTTTGACTATGATGGCAGGAAGAACTGCCAAGAAGAGCTATAAAAGCTACTGCACCAAAGCAATACTAAAACCCCACCAACTTCCCCTTTTACCTGGGATGGGCCCATGCTCTAAATGAGATTCATACATGGACAGACACCAGGTGACCCTGAACCACCTACCACACACTTAAATACAAGGAGTAAAAGGATCAAACGGAGAACAGTGGAGGAAAATCAAACAATTAATGAGCAAGTAAAACAGGACGTGTAAAATGATATGGAAACTTGAAAACAGAGAGGCTTCATGCAGGCCGAGCTTTCGGAAATGGGCATCACGGAAAAAAGTGAAACAACAAAGGCTTTAACTTAGCTTCCTCCATCGCAAATCTTCATTTCATGAGGATTTAATCCAATCAATGGAGACCTACAAGTGATCTTTGGAGGGCAGCAATACACCTTTGCTGCTTCTAGTCTGCTACAAATCCCATAAAAAAAAATAAATGTGAACTTAACTTTCCGACCCACATGATTTGCTCGGAATTTCATCCACCTCAACGAAAACAGAACAGACAGTACCACAGACCACAGTAAACCTAAGGTCAAGAACCTCAGCGAAGTTTTTGATTCATCTTTTAATTATAATGCACTGATTAACTCTTGTTGGTTTTCTAACTCAGAAGTTTACCTTAAGTCCTTGAGAATTGTATTCATGCTTTTATCAATGCTATCTGGGCCACTACAACTCATAGTATGTCAGAATGGGCCTGTCACTTTTATCCAGGTTTCTGCAAGTCTAGAACACTGCTGCTGGGCTTGTGACTGGCACAAGTAAGCGTGAGCATATCGCACCAATCCTTGTTTTCTAACATTGGCTACCAGTTCAGTACAGGATTAAGTGAAAAGTTTGTTGACTGTTTTTAAACGCTTCAATGGACCAGCCCCGACTTACCTCTCAGACTACTGCATCCAAACCATAAGGGAATTTTATGACAAACACAATAGACTTTTCACATGTTTCACCCCCCCCCTAATTGGCTAAATGTGTTCTCAAGATTCAACTCTTTAATTTGTTTCCTCATGTTTCTTTTATGTGATTTCATGCCTTTTAAAAAGGGTTTACATTTTTCTTAATTTGTTGTTATCATTGTTATAGGATATGAAGCTCTTTGGTTCAGCGACTCTGTTCTGTATTTTAAATGTGCTATACAAAGAACTTTTCTTAGACTAAACTAATCCTGACTGATGTAGTAATATTTGAGGATCATGCCCCTGACGCAACCTTTGAACACAGACACAAATGACAAGTGTTTTTATGCGTCGTGTTCACAGATAATGATTGGAGAGGCCATCCTGTTTTGCTGTCTGTCTCGGAGAAAGACTGGCGTCCGGGTAGAGGCTAATATCAATGCAGCTGGCTGCAACTTCAACTCCTTCATACGCAGAGCAGTCCGATTCATTGGTATGCTGATTTTTTATTTGTTTTTATTTTTTAAACATTGTCCTTGAAATATAGTTACGGGCAGATTACTCTCTTTTTTTTTCATAACTTATTTAGAAAGCTTCAGCAAATAAATATATTTGGCAGTTGATTCCCATTCTTATTACCATCAGTTTCCGAAAGATTCAACACAAATCGAACTTTTATAGTCAAAAATGTGTTCCAGAAAAGAAAGAGATTATCAGCATGAAAGCATGTCATATCATCAACGTCTAACTGTCAGATTATTTAAGAATGGTATACTGTTTTAATGTCACTGGTTTTAAGAGAATTTTTTTTTCCTTTAGTTTAACATTGGGCATGGAGTGAAGTGACAGTATTTAGTTGTGTTTTAGGTGTGTTTTCGTTGTAACCTGAGTTAAGTCAGTCAGTGCCAGCTCCTTCCCTTCAATAACGGACCTCATCTTCCCCACTGATATTTGGACTAGCAGTGCTTGCCCACTATCTCTCTTAATCGGTTTAATTCTGCAGTGGATTGATGAAGATTTTAGGACTTGTCCACACAAGCATAGGTAATTTTAAAAATGCTCCTTTTTCTCTGCCTTTAACCCTTTTGTCCACATGCATACACCATTAACCATAATTACACACTTTGAAAAACTCCTTCCAGGGCGAAGATTTTGAGAGTCTCTATTTTATGTGCTGAAGTGTGGATTGGATAACGGGGTATATCTGAGGTTGTCTTCATTAAACATCACAGTGTGTATTGCTTTCTCCTTGTAGTGACGTCACAGAATGTTCTGGGAAGTTGTTTGTTTAAACTATGTGATAATACTGAAGCCTTTTTCTGGCTTCTGATTGGTCTACATAGATTTTGCAGTTGTAGCTATATCGATTTATCAGCAAGTACTCAAATCTAAGTACTCCAAGCGATATTGGTGTATACCAAATTTGGACAAGGTAAATTGTTGTGTTGTCAGTGAATAGTTTAGTTGCAAACAATATGCCTGACCACAACTTAATTAAAGATCAACATGTTCATTGGCGTACAGAAGTACATCCACTTCCTACAAAATATTTGCAGAGGATATGAAATTGACTTTAGGTGCCAGGTAAGATATACAGCCCGGACCATTTTGAATTCCTGAAACGGTAATTACATTGCCTACAAATTTTATCTGTGCATTATCCACCACGTATTCATCACATCCTCTTCTTTCTTAGGCGTTCATGCATTTGGTCTTTGTGCGACGGCCCTCATCACTGACATCCTTCAGCTTATGACAGGCTACCCAACCCCCTACTTCCTCACAGTGTGCAAACCCAACTACACTACGCTCAACGTCAGCTGTGAGCAGAACCCCTACATCATGGAGGACATCTGCTCAGGGGCCAACCCTGCTGCCATCAACCAGGGCAGGTATGGAGCATCAATGAATCCTTCTGTTGAGAAATATTCCCACTGAAAAGTGCATGGAGCTGGTTGTATTCAAGTTTAGAGGATGAAACATGACTCTGCTGCTTGTCTAATAGAATACTGCTTCTCTGTATTCTGTTTTCTGAGTCCCCCCCCCCTCCTCTTTGAAAAAGACAAATGACAGGCCAATTATAATATAGAAAATGAAATTTAAAAAAGAAATTAGAATATTAAAAATAATTATATGTATGTTGTTTTTTTCAATAAAGAGACACTGCTGCCCTTAGTCTGATATACACTAAAAAAAAAAAGAGAGGGAACACAAAATCATCCCAGTGTAACACTAAGTCAATCACACCTCTGGGATATCAACCTGTTGGGTCAGGAAGCAAAATGATTGTGAATCAATTTCACCTGCTGTGCAAAGGGGACAGACAGCAGGTGGAAATGAGAGGCAATTAGCGAGACAACCCTATTAAGGAATGGTTTTGAAGGTGGTTGTTCTGGCTAATTCTTGGCTAGTTTAACATTTTTTCATCATGGCCACACGTAGATGCGACTGAAGACTATTGGGATCTAAATATAACCTCGTGCTCCAGGCAAAAATGTAGCTCTACCCTTTCTGATCAGTTTTGATATGAGTTTTTTTATGCAGAGCAGCATGGAAAAGTCTTTGTAATGCTGTGATTGTGTTCAAAGCATATTAATCTATTTTAACAGAGGACACAGAATGAACAGCATAGCATGCGATCCACAAAATAGTGAATAATAATTGGAGAAACTTTCTTTTTTTTTTTTCCTGATCTTGTTACTGGAAGCACTATCCGTTGGTTTGGGATTATCTTTATCTATTATAAGGGAAGAAGTGAAGTTAGTAATATGCGCTAATGAGACATAGAAGTAAGGTGAAGAAGAGAGAGAGGAATGTGCATCATAAATGTACAAGTCCCATAGCATTCTAAACCCATAAGTCAACACAAAGCTTAGGCTGCTCTAACTTGTGCACAGCTTTATTTAAAGAGTACTGGGTGGTCTATGTTTAGATTGAATAGAATAATATATTTTGGGGTTTGTTGATATTTTAATCGCTAAATGCTTTTCTCACAACGCCATGAACAATTTCTCTTAATAAAAAATCGATTAAAGTGGACTCATCGTTAAAGAGCCATTTAATGAATTTGTCATTCAGATATGATGAAATTTTCTGGGCGGTTGGGGAGATTTATGTAAGCAAACAAGCCTTGGGTACTTCTCATTATATTTTGATGCTTTGTTAAAGGAATAGGTACCACGAGTTGTCAGAAGTAGGTCATGGGGTTGGGGCTGTATGAGAATGTGGGCCACATGTTCGCTTCCATTATTCAGCACACAGTATTGCTCCTCCTGCTACGCTGTAGTTCAAAAATTACTGCAGAATAGACGTTCACATTGTATTCCGGCTGTCTAACTGCCTTTGTTAAACCATTGTTGGGTTCTAACACATGACAAAAATATATAAGAAAATAGAACTATATCAACTTGGGATGTTTATTTAGTCATTTAATCCATTAACCATCTCACTATGAGTTTTGCTGACTGTTTTAAAACCTTCTCCACAGCTTTGTGGACTCACTCAAACAGATCTCATGGCTACATAGTCCATTTCTGTTTTTACATATCTTACAGAAAATCCTTCCCATCACAGCACGCCACCCTCGCATCTTTTGCTGCTGTTTATGTTTCGGTAAGTAAAGGTTTCAGCTCATGTAATCCCTTAATGCTGCTCCCCCTTCCATGAAGAAGACGAGTATGCAGTGGAATGAAACATTAAGTAGTGGATGGTGGCATAAGACTACGCTTCGCCGTTCTGTATCCATTCATGTCAATGATTTCAGCTTTTCAGGGAGGTGGCCGGTTAGCTTTAAAACAATTAAAGAACGTTCAAAACTCATATGCAAATGTCAGATTAGATGCTAATTGCCATAATTTTTATTCAGCAGTGTAACTTTGAGAAGGTCTGTTCTAACATAGTAAGAGCAGTTGTCATTTCAAAAGCTTGATGAAATTTAAAGGTGCAATATGTAAAATCTAGTGGGATCTTGTGGTGAAATTCCGGATTACATCCCATCGGAATACATCTCCCTTTCCCTAGTCGGAAATCCATTGTTGTCTTCAAGTGTCAAAATTTCGTCATCATCTACGACCGCAAAAGGTCGCCTTTCCAGTGATGAAGTTTTTTACATAGATATGTTGAATGGTTGTGTTTAGTTGTTTATTCTGTTCAACTATGCGTCCAGTCTTAAATGTAAGATAATAAACTTCATTATTTGATACACAATGTGGTAGCATTGAAAGGGCCCTGTTTCCTCCTGCAGGTGGAGAAACCAAAATATAAATAGAGGATCATACTTTTATTGAGCACTAGAAAAAGATTGGAGTTTGAAACCTTGTGTCAAAAAAAGCAAAAACATACACACAAAACCTGATTCATAAAACCACTGGGAGGTAAACAGGTGGGGCCAATGCAGTCCACCAGGGTGAATAAAGATGGTGGAGGATGGTTACATGGTAAGGGAGTGAGCACTCAATCCACGGCCATGTGAGTGGCGAGGTCCACTCACGGGGGTTCCTGTAAAGCTTGTGGCCAGTACCATCTTCGACTCTGGACTCTTCATGTAGTAATAAATCTGTCATATTTCCACAGATGTACTTCAACAGTACCCTAACAGACTCATCCAAGCTCCTCAAGCCCCTACTGGTCTTTTCCATCATGATCTGTGCCATCATTTGTGGCCTGACCCGGATAATTCAGTACAAGAACCACCCCATTGATGTCTACCTGGGTTTCTTGCTTGGAAGTGCCATCGCTGTCTACATGGTAAGGATAAGAGTTTTCACCCAAAATAAATTTCCAAGTTTCATCAATGAAGAGTTAATGTAAGTATAGCTGTTAAATTAATCAAACCAGATGTTTCCAATAATGGTTTTAGCCAGGATATTACAATCATTTTCTTATGAAAAGAATTACGAGAGGTAAGCCTTTCTTTTTTAACACCACTTACTAAGGTACGGATCTTAGGATATAAAACAATTGATATAGCGGTAAATCAAAGTTACAGTTATTTCTGGATGAATTCCGAGTAAGGTTTAAATTTTTTAGGAATCACAGATAATATAGAATCCATGACCTCATTGCTCTTTACCTATTTAATAATTCTATTAGATATTGTTTACCCTCAAGGTCAGTCATTGCAAATCAGAATTTAAGCCAAACTCAGTAGTATAAAATTACAGTATCTGATTTCCCTTCAGCAAGAGAAACATTTGACCGGTAAAACAGTTTTTGGTGGGTTCCGAAGTCATGAAATACTCCACACTAACAATTAAAGATCTACCCCATCCATAAATAATTGTAGAAGCTCTGGCTATTTGAAATGGTTCAACAAAGAAATTATAAGCTACCAAATAAGTATCAACTAAATAGTTTCTACATAAAGTCCCTGTTTCCTTTGTTGGCAGGGACTGTATGCGGTTGGAAACTTTCAGCCGAGTGAAGATGCCAGCCCCAGCCCCGCTACATTCCTTCATTGCGCTCCCTGTTCCATGCCGCACATAAGCCAGGAGGCCGTTCTCCACCATCTACAAATGAATGCTAGTATGGGCGGGGAGCCCAGCTTAGCCGCCTCCCACTCTGATGGTCTTCTCCACCGTGGTCTTCAACAGCAGAGGCCTGACAACACCCTTAAGCGCTCCAAAGCAGATGTTGAAGTGATCTCCCCCTACAGCCCTCCAAACAAAGACGCCATGATGATTTTTAGTCACACCCTTCCTCGTGTCCACACTCCCCAGGCCATGGCAGCATATGAGGAAGCAGCCAGACGGCATGCTGCCACTCTTCACCATGCCTCCATGGATTCAAGCCGCTCAAAGCAGCTTCTGTCGCAATGGAAAAGTAAGAACAACAACCATAAATGCTCTCTTCAGGTCCCAGACTCCTTCTCTTCCTCTTTGGACTCGTCATCTGGCCAGTCTTCCCAGCATCCACACCATCACGGAAGCATGGAGCTCCAGCCATCGGCTATGGGCCCAAATTGTGGCTTTGATGCCAGTGCATACATGTCCAAACTGGCCACAGGTGCTAGTACCACTCTTCCCAGTAACTGTAGTGGCATCACTGGAGGGGCCAGGATATCCATGCAATCTAGACCTGGGTCTTCACAACTGGTTCACATACCAGAGGAAGCTCATGAAAATTATAACCCCACCTCCCCAAGAATGGGGGTAGGTGGAGTAAGTGAAGGGATGTTAAACAGCATAGCTCAGGCCAACTGGCAAAGGGCAGCCGAGAAGACTACAGCCTGCCGGACTAACAATAACGGGTCAAACACCCAGCCACGAATCATGCAAGTGATTGCTATGTCCAAGCAACAGGGCCTACTACAGACCCATTCCAAGAGTTTAGATGAGAGCAGCATTGGTTGCGGTACCGCTGGGAGTGGCCAGGGATCTGCTCGCTATAAGGGTGTACTTGATCATGAACCAATTAGTACCCCAGGGCCCAGCTCACTTGATAGTACCACAGGCAGTATTTCTGGGAGTACCGGAGCAATTGTCAGAGTAGAGGCCCACCCTGAAAACAGGCCGGTGATCCAAGCTCCATCGACAGATGGAAGCGGGTCATGGAGGTGGCGCTCCCTCGATCATGGCACTGGAGCTGGTGGAGGTACGGGAGCCAGTGGAGCAGGGGGAGGAGTAGGGGGATTTAGGCAGTCCTTTGAGCTCAATGATCTTAACAGAGACTCAGAAAACACAGACTCTGTACGTGAAGGATCCATTGACGGGAAGCATATCAATCACATTGTTACTACTACTGCCACCATTAATACCCCACCTATAGTAACTGTTCACACCCAGAGCACGAACCATTCAGAGCAGAGGCTCCAGCCCCAGGGCCTCTCAACCATAAGGGTCACTCCAGGGGATGGTAATGGTTCTGAATCTGGAGGTGTAGGAGGTGGAGAGGCGGCTTTTGAAACTCCATCAGTTGTCTCCAGCTGTGAGTCAACGCTGCGGAGAAAAGGGAATAATATCATCATGATTCCAGAGAGAGCCAACAGTCCTGATAACACCCGGAACATTTTCTACAAGGGAACCTCAATAACTCCTGCTTTCAAGGACTAAATCAGAGGTAATTTCTGAGAAGATTTAGTATCTCATACCTGTGACAACATGTAAGCACTGCCTGCCATTCTATCTATCAAAATATCTTCAAAAGTAAAGGTTTTACTCAGCATGAAGTTTTGTAAATGTTTACACCGAATCACAACCTTTTACATGTTATAGAAATTATCACTGTGCGCTTTGGTGGACACTCCTAAGGAAACCCGTTATCATGTCAGTGCTGTTCCAGTGCTTTGAAGAACTATTTTTAAACATTTCTGTATGTTTTTGATTTGATTCCTCACAAATATTAAAAAAAGAAAGTAGCACAGTAATGTTCAACTTTAGCAAAAAGCAGCAAATTTAGCAAAAACTTTGTATCATAGATGTGAAGTGTTTACTTCCACTGCACTATAATGCTTTGTCTGTTTGGAAGGGTGCTAGACAAGAAAACACGATTTACTGTAGAAGATTCTGTATAAATGGAATAGATAAAGAGTGATTATTTTACAAATAATGAACAACAATGGCATTAATGCGTGACAGCGATATGTTTTGTATTTTGTCTCGCTATACAGATACCACATACACAACTGAATACTGTTTTTAACCATAAGTGTGCTTAGCATTCCTTCTGTAGCTCTTAAGTCAAATATGCTGTGACTTGCACTGAAATATGCGTTTACCTTAGCTTGTATACTGTAAACCCTGACCTTACCTTTGTATCCTGTTCTAACGTTTCAATGTCCATGTTGACCTTATATTTACAGCACAAAAGAACAGCAACAGTGGGATCTTCCTACCAGAGGATGATTTGAACATGTCCCCACTTAATTCAATACTTCTTACTTCATCCTGCATAAAATCAATACCAATCAGCCATAACATTAAATAATGGCGCATGTCAGTGGGTGGGATATATTAAGTGAACATTGTCCTGCAGATGATATGTTGGAAATAGGAATGGGGGCAATCATAAGAATCCGAGCAACTTGAAAATTACCAAATTGTGATGGCCAGACGACTGAGTCAGAGACTCTCCAGAACTACAGGTCTTATTGGATAATGCCTGTCTGGAGTATTATTACCTACTAAAGTGGTCTGAGGAAGAACAACAGCCGCCTTGAGGACCAGTGACAGTCACAGGTGCCCAAGGCTCATTTATGCATATATGGCACTAATGCTAGTTCTTGTTGTACAATCCCACAAAAGAACTACAGCACATGTTGCAGAAAATGTTAATGCTGGTTCTGTCAGAATAGCGTATAAAAGCTTGCTATGTATGGCGCTGCTTAGCTGCACACAGATCTGAGTGCCCATGCTGACCCCTGTCCACTGTTGAAAGCTTCTAGACGTCAGCATCAGAACCATAGAGCAATGGAAGAAGGTCGCTTACCTGGGGAAAACATAGCACCAGTGGAGGAAGGCAAGCCACAGGGAAGCAGTATCATGCTTTGAGCAAAGTTCTGCTTTGAAGCTTTTGGTCCTGCTATCGCTGTGGGTTTTTCTTTTTACATGTTCCTCCTGCTTAAACATTCCTCCAGACCAAGTACCCCCCTACATGGAAACGTGTCTTTCAACAATGCTTCCTTACACACTGCAAAAACGGTGTAGAACTGGTTAGACAAATACAATACAATAAGATGTAATAAGATCAAGATGCTGACTTGGTCTCCAAATCCCCCAGATTTCAATCCAGTCCAACTCCTGCAGGATGTGCTGGAGAAGCAAGTTCAATCCATGGATGCCCCCATCTTGCAACCTGAAGGATCTGCTGCTAAATTCTTGGTGCCAGATACCAGAGCACACCTTCAGAGGTCTGGTGGAGTCCATGCCTCAATGGGTCGGAGCTGTTGTAGAAGTTATTAGGCAAATATTAGGCAAATGTTTTGGCTGATTGGTTTATATTTGAATATTTTAAATGAACTGATTATGAGATACAACTAAATATATAGTTGGTCAAATATATAGCAAAATGTTTGCACTTACCAACACAGTTTGTCGGGTGCAGGTACAGCTATTTCAAATGTCTTTTAAAATTATAACAGCATTAAAACAATCTGCTGTGCCTGTGGATGGAGGGCTTTGTGTGCAACAGGGCAATCAAATGTCAATGAGGTGTGACCTCGTACCAGAGAAGCTGATATTATTAAATGTATTTATGCCCAGAAGAAAGTTACAAGCAGCACAGGAATGAAGTTTGTGTCATCAGCAATATGCAGCAGGAACAACCTCACTTTACAACTTTGCATCAGTTTTATCTCCCAGGTTTTTTGGGACCAACAAGTTCTGGGAACTCTCTGTGAAGGACTGCCCACTGCCAAGTCAGAGAAGAAACTCACAATGGCCAATTTCCTGTTGCAATTACACTAACAATAAGAAAACTGACATGAGGTTGGCCTGTTGTTTCTAAGGCAACATCTGTTCTATACAACATACATCAACTATTTGACACAAATTTGTTTTGTTAAATTGGTATTGCTGCATTCCATGCTGTTTTTCCAGTGGTTGACTGTGCTGCACTTGCTCACGTGTTCAACCAATTACCATACACTTGTGTCACTTCTTCTTGGAAACTAAACATTCCCCAAACTGTTCTAATGTAACTCCTGGTACTCAACTTGTGATTACAAAAAAGTATTTTTTTAGAACAATATATATGGTGCCTCGGGTCTGAAACCAGCATATATTGAGTCAAAAGAGATAATTGTATTAACTTAGCTTAGCACATATTAGTGCACTGCAGCATTTGTACTACCATCAAATTTTTGGTGATCAAAAACATTTGACTGAATTTTCTATTGTATCTTATTTTTATTTGGTTGTGTCATTGCTTTGACATCATACACAAGCTATTGGTAAAAACTTTGGATTTAAGATAAATTAACAGTTTCCATTTTCTTTAATTCTTTGTACTCAGTTAGGCTAAATATATCCCGTATTCTTTCTCTGTATTGGATACAAAGATGGATCTCCTCTTCTGACTGTGCATCTGCTGGATTGGATATTTTTCTTTTCTCTTCCTTCTTATTAGTAGCAAAGATAAAAAGTGATTGGTTCTTGCATACATTTACTGGTGTTACATGTAGGATTTTCTGACAAGGATATACACCGATCAACCATAATATTATAGGTTAGAATAACATTGATTATCTGGTTACCATGGCACTTATTGACGGATGCCATGGTGCACACGTAACACACGCCAACACACTAACTTCAGGACATTTTGTCCTGAAGTTAGTGGAAGCAGAAAAAATAGCCAACCCTCTGGATCTGAGTGACTGACAATGACCAAATAAGGATGGTTAGGAAGAACTACAGGTAGAACAACGATTGGTGAGGGAAAGCTAGCCTGCGTTTTCTGATCCCTCAGATGACTGTCACAAAAATTACTGAAAAGTGGTGGCTTTGATAGAAAGGTGTGATGTCGCAGAAGTGTTTTGGAGGCTAAAATGGGACTTGCGCAATATAAGGCAGGTGGTTTTAATGTTATGGCTGGTCAGTCTATAATATCACTGTTGTATTAATACCTCAACATAATTATCACCATCAAATGAAAATCTTTTGGCACCTTTAGCTTTGATAATCACAAGCATCTTCCAGTTTGTGCAGTCATTTCCATTTGTGCCATTGAGCAGCCAGCAGACTTTGTACCAAACTTAGATATGTATAGACCAATAGAGACTGAATCCTGTCACACAGTATATACAGGATCGGGAATTTTTATCAGTCAAGCAATTGCAAAAGATGTTATTCATAGTGCTTTAGATTACGGAACATATCAATGGTTATATAAATACCTACTGTATATAACTTAAATTTGATACACAAACTAGTATTGGCACCAATTGTCCTATGAAAATATTTTTGCTAGAGGGACTGTGAGAAACTTTTCCAAAAATAACCTATCTGAGGTAAATTTGAATATTTGTATTGTAAGAACACATTATATTGTATGTGATTTATTCTATATCCCAGCAAGATTTGCATGATTACTTTTATATAGTGTATATCACGAGATTTCTAAAAAAAAATAGAAAGTGTGGTTTTATTTTGACAGAATTGTTGAACAATATTTTATTTGTTTCAGTGTTATGATAGTGAGAGTTAAATGACAATCCTTCCTTTCTTAATTAAGAACTGTTGACTTTCATGTGATCATTACGGGCTGGGACTCCTTTACATCATGTTCATATGAAAGTCTACACACCACCATAAAACATTATTAATTTGTTCAAATTGATCACATAATCTACAGTAAAAATAAAGTATTTATACAGAAGGTAATCCAGGTGGTTTGAAAAGTTCAATACAGTATTTTGTGTTAATTTAAATGTCAAGCTCATCTTGACACTTACTCAATTCTGATGCAGTCACTTAAGAAAAAAAACATCACATTGACTTAAATTAATTATGTAAATTATTAAAAAAACAACAACAGTTTGATGAAACGGGAAAAGATTTGAAAACTAATTACTACTAAATAATTTTAAGCAAATGTCCCGGGACCCATTTGTTTAAGTCTTATATCATAAAGTTCTGTTGACTGTAATAAATAAAGGTATATTTCATTTAATTAACCCGAATATGTAAACCCAAAACCCTGAACTATATAATTAATGCACTGGAACTCTCTTGTTTTAACTCTCAAAGATGTAATTGTTTAGTTGTTTAATATAAGAAATACCACGTCATTCAAATCATGTAATCCCAAACTGTTTCCAATTACATCACAACGGTGATCTCCCTCATTTTAACTGTCAAAGATCAAGCATCTAGTACTTTCAACAAAAAAATTGTGTAATGCAAACAACATCCACGTTCCTAAAAGTGTAGCTACTGTCATGACAGTAATTACATAATGGGACAGTAGCTTCATGCATAGTTTTGTATCAAATGTTCAATTCCGTCCAATTGACTGACATCAACATCTATTTTTTTTGCTTACATTGCATTTTATTTTTTGCTTTGATTACAGAATTTGCTAGTCTGTTCACTTCAGACATGCATATCCCCTCAGCCAATAGTCTCTGTTCTATAAGATACATTTTTGATTTCTGGAAGATGTTGTATACTAATATAACATTAATAATACAATTGTTAAATAATACAATTGATTGACAAGAGCTGTGACTCTGGTTCCAAATAAGGTTTGTAAAACTTTTCAACTAAAGTTGTGGGCTGGTTGTCCACCTCAAGGTTTAACTATCAGTCTTTATATAACTTTGTGTGGAAGTTATAATGCACATAAGCTATTCTCAGTGGACTTAATTTTTTTTCAGTGCAGTACAGTGTATGTGTCAACCTGTTTCTTTCCTTGAGAAAATATAGCTAGGCATAAGGGAAAAGGAGGGGATGCCTTCATTGAACAAATACTTTGAATATAAAAGGGAAGAGGACTAAGTGCTGAGTGAGAAAGAACATGGTGCAAATATATTTAGGGCAAGTAGGCCTTATGCTAGTTCAACAGTGGATATAAAAAAGTAATTTACTACACAACCCCACCAAAACAACTTTAATTGCAGCATAGCTGACTAAGAGTTAAAATATTCTTCATGAGTACATACCCCTCCAAAATGACTATCATAAACATGATAGACATGGAACCAGCCTGTATGACATCACATGATCATGGTCACATTTACGAAAGTTGAATTTGCATAATGTGAGTGTACAAAATAGTTACACTTTTAGATTTGAGCCTTAACATTGTCCCTTTGGGATGGCACACAGAAATAACATTCCTCCCTGAGTAACATGTCTAATATATCAATTGGATATAAATGGGGGTAAGATATCATTTTTGGATGTTTCTATTGCATTGTTTGAAAATATTTTAGATTTTGTCCCAAAGACCAGTGAAATTAATGAGTGAAAAGTACCACAGTTAGAAGTGTAGATTAAATGGGTAGAACTGGGAATGGATGCTCTCTGCATGTGTAGCCTCTTGTGTTGTCACTTGAATAATCAATGTTTTCTGATACTGTGATCAGCTGTATGAATTCTATGCAGCAAGAAAAATAACTGTAGACATGAACTAAACAGATGTTCAAAAAAAAAAAAAAAGGCTCAAAGGCTTTTGAGTAATGGGAATACAGCAGTGTTTTGATGGCTAAATCTACGAATCATAATATTAAGTATTCAGAACATGATGATCAGGGTAGATGCCACATTGTGCATTGTCTCACTGATTGGAATAAATGTTTGCTATTGAATCAATGTTCTCATATCTATGTGGTTCTTGTCATTTCATATACATTTTTTGTTTTATTCGCAAGGCAATGTTCTCAATATACCACTCGATCTGCTTTCCAACCCTTATTTATGGTCATGAGCTCTGGGTAGTGACTGAAAGAAAAAGCTCAATGATAGTGGCTGAAATGACTTCAAACCATGTCATTCATGTCAACTTGACAGTGAATAATTCAAATAGCTGTAATCAATAATTTAAAACTTCACATCGGAATTCTAAATCTCCTCATTCAGAAGAACCTGAGAAATTATTTAAAGCTTAACTGCGTTGTGTGCCACATGAGGTCCTATATAGCACTGATGTCACTTTATTTTTTTGACAAGCCCTATCAGCCCATCAGTCAGACTGAGTGGAAAGATTTTCACCACTCAGTTTGACTGAGGTGGCGTATTTCGAAGCGGTGAAACATCCAACCCCTCTGTCCATATAAGGACGGATTGGTTAGGGTTTTTGTGGAGGGATATTCCAGGGAAGTAAATCATTCGCCTTTTTAGGGTGTAGGATTTACAAAGCTACTGACAATGAGGTTCAAGGGGCACTAGTGTAAAGGGGTTGTCAAACCAACAGTTATTATCTAGGCAAGTGTATTTTATGCAATTGAATGTCTTCCTTTAATTAACACCAAAAACAAACAAACGAAAAATCTTGAATAGATCTGTGTTATCTATATTTACACAGATTAAAGTATAATCATAAGGTCCTCATGCACTTTTTGTCATTTCAACCAAAAGGGACAGAGAATGAAGAGTAGATGAAGGC
The DNA here is from genome assembly GCA_009660295.1 of Lophius piscatorius. Lineage (NCBI taxonomy): Eukaryota > Metazoa > Chordata > Actinopteri > Lophiiformes > Lophiidae > Lophius > Lophius piscatorius. The sequence continues at coordinate 29,421 of VRLP01002124.1, read as the reverse complement.
TTTATTACAACAGCTCATCCATGAGTTGGACTCCTTTTGGGAGTTTCCTATGCTGAGAGGCATCAGGCATGTGGGGCAATACTCACAAGTCCCCGGCTGAACGCCTTGGTTTTGGAGTGCTCTCCAGAGAAGGAGCGAGTCGCCTCCATGCAACTGAAAGCTATAGGAGGGAAAATTCTGAGTTCAGAGGATCCAACCTTCTTGGAGTCACATGGTGGGGTCCTAGATAGGGCTCCATCTGGGGACTCTAGCGTTCTCTCGGGTGACTTCAAGGGCCGGGCTCAGACCGTGAACAGCTGACGCGGTGAACTTCTGACCCGTGCTGATATTATCGACCGACGGTGGAAAAAAGACTTTGAGGAACTCCTGAACCCAGATACCATCTTCTCTATAGTGGAGGCAGAGTCTGAAGACTTGGAGGAAGGCCCACCCATTTCCCTGGCAGAGGTCACTGATGTAGTTAAGAAGCTACACAAGGCGCCCAGAGTGGATTTGATGAGTTTCTGAGTTTCTGAGTACTTTAAGGGGCTGAGATGGTTGACACGCCTATTCAAGGTTGCGTGGTGGACGGGAAAAGTACCTGTGAGTGTTGGTCTCACTTTTTGAAAAGGGGGACAGAGGGTGTATTCCAATTATAAAGGATTCACACTTCTCAGCCTTCCCTGGAAAATTTACTCCAGGATCCTGGAAAAGCATCTCAGGCCGATTCTCAAACCTCAGTATCGGAAGGAACAATGCGGTGAACCAGCTTCTTACTTTTTCATGCTTGCTTGCAGGGTCATGGGAATTTTCCTATTCAGTCTACTTGTGTTATCTTGATTTGGAGAAAGCCTATAGCTGTGCCCCCTGGGGAGTCCTGTTGGGATTACTGCGGGAGAATGGGGTACTGGAGCCATTACTATGAGCCATCTGGTCTCTATATAGCCAAAGTGAGAGATGTGGCCGTATTCTCGGCAGAAAGTCAGACAGATTTTCAGTGAAAGTTAGATCCTGCCAAGGTTATCCCTTCTGTTCTGGATATTTATGGAGAGGATTTCCAGGGGCTAGTCGAGTCCATGTGGTCCTGTTGCCTTCATCAGTCCGCGACCTCCAGTATGCACTGGATCGGTTTGCAGCTGAATGTGAAGCAGCTGCAATGAGAGTCAGTACCTCCAAATCTGGGGCCATGGTTCTCTGCCGGGAAACGTTGGACTGTCCCCTTTGGGTTGTGGAGGTTTGCTTCCTCAAGCAAAGGAATTTAAGTATCTTGGTGTCTTGTTCTCAAGTGATGGGTAAATGGACCGGAGAAATCTACATTCCTACCTTCACCTATAGATTTGAGCTCTGAGTGTTCACCACAAGAATGACGTTGAGGATAAAAGCGGCTGAATTAGTTTCCTTCGTAGTGTGGCTGGGCTCAGCCTAAGAGATAAGGTGAGGAACTCAAACATTCAGAGAGTGCTTGAAGTAGAGCTGCTGCTCCATCTTGTCGAAAGGAGACAGTTGAGGTAGTTCAGGCATCTTATTAGGGTTCTTCCAGGAAGCCTCCCTCTGGTGTTTTTTCAGGCAACCCAAACTGGGAGGTGACCCCAAAATAAACACAGAACTCGCTGGAGGGTCTATGTATCTCTGGTCAGGGAATGTCTAGGGCTGAGTTGGAGAGTGTTACTGGGGAGAGGGATGTCTGGAAATCCCTTTCTTAGCCGGCATCCACTGCGACCCGACCCCGGGTAGGAAAAAGATGGAGGGATGGATTTAGTATACAACAGATAATAAGAGATACCTGCCCCTAGCAGCATTAAGGTATATCCCCCCCTTTGGAGTCTGGATACTGGTGGTGGTGGCTGATGACTCTGCTTGGACTGAGTGATAATGAAGCCGATGGATCTACGAGGACCGGTTGGAAATGGGAGATGGAAGATAATAAAACCAACAGCATGGAAAAAATACATATATGGAGAGAATCATATGAAATCATTCATTGCTTAACTTCAAAGAGCTTGGACCTGCTAAATCTTCATACTGCAGGGAGAACAGAAACAATTTTTTTTGTGATACATTCCTGTTACTTTTTATTCTCTCCAACCATCACTATCATTATCCCTCAAAGTTTGTACAGCAACAGGGTCTGTCTCCGTTTTCTATTGTCTCTAAAATGCAGAACATGAGAAGAAAGAAAACATCAGTGCTTTCAACTGTACATCTTGTTTGAAAATATGCAATTCCTGTGATTCAAATTATATGGAGGGTTGTCTGTTTTTATTCCATTTAAACCTTAAAAGCACTAACTATTAATGTAATGTAAAAATCAAACGATTGTCTCCACCATAATGTCATTATGGGAAAGAAATTTTCATTTTCATAAAATTATAATTTTTTGCAGATGTCCTATTAAAGATTAATGGAGAGAGAGAGTCTGCTTCTTCTTGAATCCTTTGGGTTTTTTACAGTGCAGCTTCTGGCCTTGTCCTACTTCTCTGACTGTGATGAGAGCACTGAGATCAGAAAAGAGCCTCCTATTTACACACAATTCTCTCTCTGAGAGACATCACAGTTCTCTCACACACAATACAGCAATATATTCGAGTGCTGTCATGGATGGTGTAATATTTAATGAACATTAGTGATTCCTATTTTCCTTCCTCACACTTTTATTATCTCTAGTAAGTTGAAATGACAGACCCATAAAACAACTAGGACTATCCAAGTGATTCATCTGCGATTCATCTGTAGCAAATTTTGACTAAATCAGACCAATGGTCAGAAAGTTATCTCTGAAAAACTGTTTTTTTTTGTTGTAAAAAAGCCCCCTCTAGTGAGTAAAATATTAACTGTTAGAGTAAAATGATAATGTGACAATGTATACAAGATACATCTCCTCGAGTCATTTCATATGCTTCAAATTTGGACTCAATCGTACTTATGGTTGAGAAATAAAGGCCAAAAAACATTTGGAGTTAAAGCTCCCCGTCATGTCGGAAATATCCAACTGAACTTTCCCAAAATTGATCCACATCTTAGTCGCACTAACGTTTGAATATACTGAAAATACTGTAACTTGATTTGGGTCAATGTAAACTGTATAATTGACAAGATTTAGATTAATAGAAATAATCTAGGAAATATATGCAACAGCAATACCCAGAGGCTGGGGGATCAGAGAGCACGCCACAATGGGAACCAACCCAACAGGCACATAATCACACATCTGTTCATGGCCTAGGATTATGGTAAAAACAGAAAAGTTTTGCTTGATAAAGCTGTTATATATCAGTATGTCAGTAATACATATTATATTATGTTACTATACTGGTATCTTTAGAAAACTTTATTAACACTTTGTAACTTATAAGCTAATGCCTCTATGACTCCTATTTGACCCAGAAGTCATATTCGTGCATGAAAATGAGGGCAAAGGGTGATTGAACAACAATGTTTTGTTTTGTTTTGTGTGGGAACAAATCTAATCAGACAGACGGCACACTCTAATACTGTTTCACTCCTTCATAGGTCACATGATTTGTATCAGTGTGCTGTTTAATCGGCACAATATGTCAAACCTGTATGTTTTATGATCCATCAAAAATAGTTTTAAATTTAATTCAGTGTGGTGTCATAAAGGCTAGACCATATCATGCATATCCTAATGTATGATCATTAGTGCGTTTGTGTTAGTGAATAGGTGTGAATAGGTGGAGGAATACTACCCTCTTACGACTATACATGTGCTAGAACTGATATTTCAGCCGTATATCATAGCAGAGATGGGAAAGGGAGAGGACGGGGTTGGGGGGATGGAGGTGTCAATGAAGGGGCATATTTGGCCAGAATGTCAGCTTTCCTACATGTTGTGTTTCTCACGGAACTCCTGATTTTTCCACGTCTCAGATACACTTAGAAGCAAACTACAGAAATGGTTCTTAAATTCTTTATTTGAGATGGAATAACAGTGGCATCTAGTGGATAAACCTTAAATTACAACTAAATGTAATCTGACTACAGTATATTGACCTCATGTAGTGTGGGGAATTCAATAGTTTCAGTCAACTCACATCCTCATCTGTACTGTTTTATTCAGGAGGAGTTATAGTTCAAGAAGCTTGAAAACTATTTCTTTATTTCTGGTTTCATGAGTAGCTATTTAGACTTCTTAAACTTCTGGGTTCTTTGATAAGAACAAATGTTTGAATCAGAGATGTGCGAGGTTATGAGAGAGTACCTGTCAGACAAATCAATAGATAAAGGATGTACCTTCTTTTATAATGAAGAGAAAAGACTAATGTATTATTCAATTTACTGGTATTTGTATTAAATTGTGACAGCTTTTCAGTGTTTGTAAACTTCCCTAAAACACAGTTTTGGTTCGAATATCTTTTATTTCTTATAAGATTTTTTCAGGCCTACAGGCTTTTTACTGACAGAACAGCTGAAGATAGACAGCAAACAGAGAGAAAGAGACGGCAGGATGGGGAATCATTTTTATAATTATTATAAATTGATTTTCTATCATTTTGCAAATGTTTTCATTGATTTGTGGAAAACCTGCCAGGTGTCAAGAAGGTGCTGTGTTCAACCTCTTGCCCAATGTCGGCTAGAATATGCTCCAGAAAAGAACAGGTCCTTCGTTATAAGTCTCCTCTCCTCTGGAACATCTTCCAGTTTCAGTCAGGAAGGCAGAGACAATCTCAATAAAACCTTCCTTTTCAATCAGACTTTTAATTAAGGCTGCCTCAGACTTGCCCTTATCTGTACTGCTATACGTTTAAACTGCTTGTGGACTTTCCATGAGGCGCTGGGTTTCTCTCTCCTCCTCTCTTTGTCTTTTTCCACACATTCATGTCTCATCATTATAGGGTTCTGTCTTGTTTCCACACTGTCATGTTCTGATCTTTGTGTATTCGCTAATAAAGACAGAAAAAAGTATTAGAATTGGTATTTCCACTGCAAGTGCAGTTTGGAGCTTGGGTGATGCCAGCAGCACCTCACTGTTACTCAGCAGTCCTGTTGCTATGTGCTGCGAGAGAACAGATCACCCATCTGCTGTTTCTTCTATTCATCCATTCACTCTTTGTCCACAGGCCATCCATCTGCTCATCAGTGCTTCCCTCAGCTAACATACTGGAACAGTATGACGCACTGAGACTTCTTCACGGGTCCCTGTGGAAAAGTAATTTACTGCTGAGGGACCTAAAACATTGTGACATTGTATTTTGACAGCTGTGCATTCCAGAACACTGTTAATCTTTCTTTTTTTTAATGTTCGATGGATGGTCAGATGTTCACAATCCTGTCACAGTTATCGGCTACAGCACATCTCACCTCACTGTCATTTTTGACTGTTTATTTGCAGAGCCTCTTGCTGCTGACGGTGGTCATATCTCCAACCGGTTTGCATCAGTTCAAGTTCAAGTTTATTTCCATCACATGTTTAAAACGGGCAGAATAACTTGACCAAAGTGCACAGACAGATAAATATAAAAAGATAAAAACACAAAGATAAAAACACAAACTAAAGAAGAATGTAAGGAGTAAAAGACAAATCAGGTTATCAATCAATCAAAAGTTAAAATCAGTTGAGGTAAAAGGATAAAAAGAGAAGTAAACAAGTGTATATAATAAATATTTAAAATGAACTGATTAAACAGCTGCTCAAGGCTGAACTCCACTGAAAAGCTAGGGGGAAAGGGTGCCTTTTAAATACAAATTTAAAAAAAGTTCAATGATCTTTACAGTTCCAATTTTCCATGGTAGACAATTCCGGAGGTTAGCGGCTGTGATTGTGATGACCTCTAATGCTTAATTTGGACGGAGGAATGTCCAAGAGCTTGCGGTTTGTCGACTGCAGTGCTCTTACCGGAGAGAGCAGGTGCAAAACTCAGTTAGATAAGGAAGTTCTTAAAAACAAACAAGCAAAATCTTAAAGTCTATGAGATTCTGCAGTGGGAACCAGGGGAGAAAAAACAATACTGGTGTTAGGTGTTCCTTCCAGGGATGACTGTTCAACATCAACATACAGGGAGGTAAGGTCATCTAGCCACGAGGTAATGAAGGCATGAATGACTGTCCGAATCCTTGGTAGAGGGGCCTGATTGGAAGATGCTGTCTTGACAACAGAGCTTAACAGTTAATAGGAATAGCGCTGACATCATGCATATTCTACTGTGAACAAACACGTATAGTTGGTAAAATGGTGGCATTGTGGAGATCACAGCTTCAAAATGAGGCTGTTAACATTTTAGCCTCTTTTAGCCTTTAGTTTAATAATGTACAGTTCATTTGTTACAATGCTAGCAGGGTTGAGCTGTGGATGACAGAGATTTTTTTGTGCACCACATACCAAGTTGTAAGAGGGTCCATTTGTATCTCACCCTCATTTAACGCAAGCAAACACTATGTTCCTATGTACTGTATTTAGGAAAACATTAGATAAATATTGAGCATCATTTCCAGGTTTTCAAACACCCAAACTTCAGTAATTTGCTTAAGTCACAAACCCACCAATATATGTAATATATAATATAAAAATGCACGTTTCTATGTTTTCCAATTCATTACTGTTTATTTAACTAATTCTGGATTGTCTTTGCTTTTTGTCATAGTTTAGGAGAAGTCGAAAAACAGAATATGAATGAGTTTGAACTTGTATTTGTATGTATGTGTAGGGGAACCTTGGTTTGTTGTACATACTTAAATATAAAAATGTGTGTGTATGTGTTAAGGTTTTGACACTATTGGTTGGACCCTATTATGAATTAAATGATCTCCTCCATATCTTCCGCTTGCTCAGGTGAGGGTGTGATAGCTGATATGTTAGCATGAGTTTGAATAAACAAATCAAACTAAATAAAAACTTTGCAGACTCTACGTCAAACTCATGTAATAAATCTTTGAAGCTACCCAATGAGACGATTGTATTTAATTTTGCGGCCTCCTCAAACTTATTCCTGGTTGAGGCACAACGAGGAGAAACCAACCCTGATCTGGTTTGGTGGATATTAGGGCGTCATATAATTTATGACACGAGATAACTGGGTAACTACTCTGAAATAGTTTTGCTACCCTAAATAAGCCGGTGCTGCATTCTTCAACTATGAAAAAGTTGTGTGAAGATGGCGCCAGTTTGTGTGGCTTCACTTCTGCTGTTGTAATTTTTTTTAGTTTGTGCTGTTTTTGTGGCTTGTCACCAAACATGTCAACTCTCCACTGATATATGATCGCCAGACAATTTTGAATATCCGACTTTCCACAGAAAACTTGGTGAAGTTGAAAGTTTGTGGAGACATTGCATTTTGTGCATTTCTGTCATGAATACCTGGTCACACCTCTGCTGCGATCAGGCTCCACTTCCCCAGAGGAAGCGCACAGAGCACTGCGGTAAACGCTGCAGACGGCTGGTGTAACTGAAAGCCTCCCTGGCATTCTGACCGGAAACGGATCGATACATCACAGCTTTGTCTCTTGCCACTCTCTGGAACCCTTTAGCACCTGGCTGGTATCTGTTTTCAGCTCGGATAAGGAGATCCAGCTCACTTGCCTCCGTTCACCCCGTCTCAGTGATGAATGATAAACAGTATTGAGTGGTTTCAAGGTGGAAGAGGTAGCTGCAGATGAAAAATGTCACCGTAATCAAGTACTGGCAGGAAAATGTATAGAAGTAACCCATTTCTAGCATAATCTGAAAAGCTGGAAGAGTTCCTATAAAAGAGCCCAAGATTCATCCTTAGCTTTTTTGCTAAATCATCAACATGAGCCTTAAATGAGAATTTTGCATGAATTATTACACCAAGGTACTTATTAAAAGACAATGTTTCAATTTTAGAACTATCTAGACAGCAAACATTAAAATTAGTTCCCTCCAACTAGTGACATCTAGAAAATACCATATATTTTGTTTTTGTTCCGTTTAAGACAATATTAAGGTCAAGGAGTGATTGTTGGACCAATGCAAAGGCTGTGTGCAAGACTGACAAAGCTGTCCTCAATAGAGGAGCAGATAAGTACTAAACAGTGTGGTAAGAATAAAAATGCCCCTCGCAGCCATTTTCAAATGATGCAAGGTAATTAAAATACATCAAGAACAGTAAAGGACCTAAAATTGAACCCTGTGGTACTCCTTTAGTGACCTTTAGAAATTGGAATGAATGGAATCTGAAATGATTGACTACAGATCTTTAAAAAAGCCAAAGGCTTGATATTCACATCAACAGGCCTAGCAAACATGTTCAACTGCTGCCGTTTCGACCAAGCATCCATGTTAGAATCAATTCTTTTTCATGTGAAATGACAACCAATCCTACACTGTGCTTCTCCATTTTCATATATTCATGATGCTTCTTTGTGGGTCTCGTAGCTGCAAACACAATTCCTCTCAGGACAGAATGTGAGTGAGTGGGAGGCTGTGGATTTGTTATGAAGGCCTCTTCAGAGAGACAGGCCACATCACGCCCACGAACGCCAACGCAGATGCTCCAAACATTTCAATTCATTAGAGAGAAAGTGGAGAATGTGGCACGGTTATGTGGCAGGAGAGGCACGCAGTGGCTAATGAAGACATCTCTTCATTTCTGACAACATTTCTGTGGTTTTAGGGAATCAAGTTTGTGATATTGTTCTTTTACAGGGTTCTTGTGTGAATACGCACACAGAACATTAGCTTAGCATTAGCTGAGACTTCTTTTAAAAACACACAAAACACTTAAAACACAGTCAAAATAAATCCATACATTTTGAAAAAGTATATAGTATAGTATATATCCACTATTTAATCCTTTTTATACTTAAATCTTCACTGAGGGCTCTAAGCTACACACTGATCAGCTATAACCGTCCAACCACTGTCAGGTGGTGTCATTATGATGTCACCTTTCAGTGGTTGGGATATATTAGGCATCGAGTGTCTCATTCTGAAGTGGTTAGTACCGACCAAAGTCAAGTCAAGCACTTTATTTTTCTTTGTTATGAAAAACAATGCGTAAACGACGAGTATCTCCTTCAGCCTAGCAGCGCAAAGAAAAATTAGTGCAATCAAGATGAAATTATTCACCCAGCAGTACACAATCACCAATAGAACTATTCAACAATAGAAATCAATAGTAGATTCAGAAAGAAAGTACACATTGAAACACAGGCAATAGTTGAAAGTCCTATTGTGGATAGTGCAAAGTGGCATGTGAAGTGCAAAATGCAAATGTCCCTGTGGTTTACGGAAGGAGAATTTGTGAACCAGCGACATGGTCATGGGTCCCTCAGAAGAGCTACTGTAGCACAATTTGCTGAAAATTTTCATGCTGGTTCTGATAGAAAGGTGTCAGAACAGACAGTGACATTACACCGCTGTATTGGCAGAAAAAAATGGATGTACACAATATAAGTCAGTGATTTTAATGTTATGGCTGATCAGTGTTGGTGTTTGCATACATAGCGTGCATTTATGTTTTTTAATTGATCATAGTTATAATATTTAGTCACATATCCTGTTTGTTTGACACCTTTTTGTCAACTAATAATCTTGGTTTGGAAACTTCAGGAATTCATGAATCTTTTCGAGGACGTTTGGTTTAATTTTAGGATTACAGTCAATATAGTACATACCAAACTAATATTTTTTGTCAATTTGATCTCATTGGAAAATCCGAGTTATCTGATAATGTCAGGTTGAATGATTCACGATGCAGGTTTGCATAGATTGTCTGGTTTGATGATGAAACCTCAAGGACTTCATCCAGACATGGGCCGTGTTCGGATGTCATATTTGTTAAACCAAAGTAGTGAGTTCCTGTATTTGACAATATGTTTTGGTTAATCACAGGAGCTATTACTGCCTTTTCATCAGTGCCTAATTATCTACATTTCATCTTAGGGGTCCATAAAAAAGATGGATTAATTATTCGTATGTTTAAAAGTTTTGGCTTGTCTCTGACAAGGTTGCAAAATCTATGTTTAAAGGGCTGAATGCTTTCAGAAAATGATGGTAATTATAATATTTCCCAATTTTCTGGTAATAATGATAATTAATTCCCTGTGTGCTCAGCTCAGTATTTGTGATACAGCTGGTGTGGCAAAGGAAATGAAAATGCTTCACACATAACAGAGAAACACAAAAAATGATATAAAAAAAACAAAAACAAATTGAGATTTTGAAAAAGCTACTATTTTTTACCTATATTTATGTCACATCTTTTACGCAGCTAATGTTTATTGACCCCTGTGTCGCCTCGTCTCATCCTACCGTCATGGAGAAACGTCTTTGCTGAACTTGATTTTTATATTTCTAATTTTCTTCACTTCCTTAGTAAATTGGAGGAGCAGTGCCATTTTTTCAGGTGAAGCTCTGAAGATGTTTTGGGGACTAAAGAATGTAACACGACTTGACCTTAGCATGGAAGACAGATGACAGATAATGAATACATTTGAATTCCTGGATCAATTGTGACTTTAAGGTTATACAGCTTAGCACAAGAGCATAGAATGAGGATTGTAAAATGTATTAATCACAGGAAAAAAACAGCTTTTAAAGTCCTGATACATTTTGTCTGAAGGTGCAAAAGCGTGTGTTTGCCTTTATGGTGCCTTCTATTGGTAAAACATGCCCTTTAAGAGAGAAAATGACATCTCGTTAATATCTCAGCAAACTATGTTCACATAGCTAGTACATCTTTGTGAAACAGTTCCATACACATCTACATTCATGGCCAATGATTCAGAAACGATGGTTTTTAATACAGAACAATTGAATACAATCTGATGGTATTCCATCCAATATGACAGTTCTGAAAATGTGTTCAAGGCAGACATTGATTTCTCATTATAAATTAAAATAAGCCAATTCCATAAAAGTGCAATTTCCTGTCTTTAAATAAATATGGGAAAAAAAGATTGTGAATCTAAACTTTGATCTGTTTCACACATGCCAAGATGATTCACGTCGGTCAGGAGAAAAATAAAGAAAAGTGATGGATTCAAATAACATGCTAAAATGAAGAAACATTTTTCTGCAAGGACCCAAACAAATCGCAGCACTCTCTTAGCTCTGCACTTTCACAGTGGAGTGGATGAGAGCAGCACACAGACTGGAGATGCACTCAGAGAGTATATTCTTCCACCCCCACGGAGCAGCTGCTGCAGGCTCTGACTAGTGCGGGGGTGTGAAGGCTTATTAAACGCTGCTAGCAACTTAAATATTCTTGCATATTTCACGGGCACCTGTCATGTGTGATGAAGGAACCAACTAACGTCACTCATTCTTCAATTTCTCCATCCACTTGTAACTTTCATTGTCATTGTCAAGATTTCAGTTGAATGTTGTTGAATTGTATGTGAATAATTCCTCTCCTCTGTATGAATAATCAATACCGCCAAAAACTGAATGTAGTACAGGTGTGTTAAGCCATTTTATAAAGGTAATACAACTGGATTTTTATCTGAAACCACTTAATGTAGAAATTTGGGCTAAGAATGACTTAAAGAATTAAGTTGCTCTTAATTTATCTGTTTCAAGCCTTACCTAGATTGTATATTTTGCAATGAATTTGATCAAGTGGTTTTAGAGTTAATAGAGCACCGTCCCCTTCTCCTGATGTTGATGCACCCTTTTAAGCTACAGTGAATCAATGTTTTACAATTACACTGTCTCAGTTTGCATGTGTTACATTTTGGAGTTCAAAGAATGAGATTTTACTCTGTGACTTATCATACATCACGCAACGTCCTCATCCTGCCTGACAGCCCATGCTGCTCATCTAGAAGGAGGATTATACAGCATCTGTCCTTTAAATTTTTTGATTGTGTATGTCATCATTCTCTGGAGTAGTCCCTCCTTTTTTATCTGTCTTTTCTGAAAATATGTGCTTGTGCTGCTTAACTGATTTGTTCTTGCACCAGATTCTATCTTTAGACTAGGGCAGCTAAAACACTCCCCTTTTCTTCAGAGGTTGCCATGGAAACAGCATTGTGAGCCTACCAGCACTACAGTAGCACTAGTTGTTAAAGATGGGTAATGATGTAATGGTGAAAATACTTGTGATATGAATAAGTAAAGTAAGGCTTTTTGCACTTATATGAATGTATTTTTAGAGTGTGCTGTGCGAATCAATCCCACCGGATGTAATCCATTGATTGCAAGAATCATATACATCGATCAATCATAGCATTATAACCACCTGCCTAACGAAGCTCTAGCAAAATTTAAGTCAGGAGGACCATCTCCTCGCAAAGTCGGGCAACCCCCATGCCTAATACAGCTCAGTCATTCACACCATTGAGCCATGCTCTGTCTACATTACCCACTTCAAAGTCTGGGGCTTCAAATGATATCAGTTGTACTAATCAGCCAGCCAAACCTGTCCAATATGCTGACACAGCTTTATCATTAGCATATCATATGGCTGCCATCTTTTTTTTAAATAGAATATCCACCTCCCTATCTCCACCCGGTCCTCACAGAAACATCAAGTTCATCATTCATTAGTCTCAGCAGAGTCATCAGCCATCACCGCAGTGTCCTGACTCCAATGGGATATGCATTGCTCTTACTCACAGAGATACCCCTCTATCACAATCTCCCAGCCGCCACAGATTTTCTGACAGTATTATTATTACATCTGTAGTAATAAGTATGACTCTCTTTTCCCTCCCCTTTTTGCTACTAAAACATATCTGACCCATTGAGGCATGGACTCCATAAGATCTCTGAAGGTGAGGTCTAGAAAGGTGAAGAGGGGACCTCCATGGATCAGTTATATTCGTTTGATTGCCACGTAAACCACAATGGCCGGGGATTGAACCATGTACCTTTCAATAGGTGGATGACCGTTGTACCTCATCCACAGCTGCCTCATTTTATTAAATATTATCCTAACCATAACATAATGAGATAGATGGCAGAATTTCTGAGGATGCCTTTACTTTGGACATTGTAAGGTACTTAGTTTCTGGCCCAGCATATGTTTCCTCCGCAGGACCACAAACACCGTGGCCTGTATGTGTGGAGTTTATATGATTTCCCTGTGTGAATGGCTTCCACATGCACTACAGTAACATATATAATAATTGTTCTTTGGATTGATATTTTGTCGGTGACCTAATGTACACTTGTCAAGGATGTTCCGTACCTATGCCGAAGGTCAGCTAGGAGGGGCTCCTACCCCCTACATTAGAAAATCAATTAGTTTTTTGGGATTTATATTAGTGATGCAACCTTAGTCTTAGATAAATTAGACTTAAAATAAACAATTAACAAATAATAATTCAAATTGGAATGGTGCTGTGTTAGACAGAATGATAGCTTCAAACTGCAGCCAGTCTGCCACGCATTGTTAAAGCAGGAGGGTTCCATCGGTATTGTTGATTCTGATATGAAGTCCGGACACACAGGACCAAGTGCCTATCCCCACGTCACCGCTCACTTTAATGCTAAATGTAGGAAAGAGTGGTATGCTAATCGCACGTCAACACTGGCGACTGTGCTTGTCCATCATTGGCTCACATGCACGTACGCACGCACGCACGCACGCACGCACGCACACACACACACACACACACACACACACAACAACAACAACACACTCTGATCACAGCTTCCCGTCAGAAAGTCTTCAGGGAAGTTGTGATCAGAGAGTATCTTCCCCGAGCAGCTGCATGTTAAATCCTCTATTGGGTCTGGACTGGAGGTGGTGGCTGTTGACCCTGATGAGACAGAGGGTTGATGAAGATTAAGAAGTGAAGGGGAGATGGAGGGTGCACGTAACAGTAGATTGAAAGAGAGTCATATTTGAAAATACGGAAGCAAAATGATGAGAATGTGTTATTTGATAGTGATAGGTTTGGCAGGCTGATGTAAACAGTTGCTATGTTGTTGAAAATCCTCATCAATTGAGGCAGAAAACTCATTACGAGTGAAAGAGTGAAAAGGTGTGAATGAATCTCGCTCAGCTTTAGTCATCTGCTCTCATAGGTCTCTTCATAATTCTAGTTCACTCACTGCGTCGCTCCCTCTGAGAAACTAATCCTGACTGGCTATTTTGTCTCCAGTCAGGTTGGTAGCATAATTGTCGCCAACTTTCCAGAAAAACTGTTAAAAATGGTAACTTAATCATAGGGAGTTACTAATTTCAACAGAATTAAATCATATTTCTGCATGATTTGAATGTCTTTAAACCCTTAAACTGAGTGTAGTTGCTTCTGATTCAACCTTCCTTTGAGTATCACCAGGATCTGAATGCATCAAAATCTAAACAAACAGATCAGAGAAATGTAGCGATATGGTCAAAACTCGCGTTGGATATTCCAATTAACATTTATATTTTGTGAGGTATTCAAATATGTTCTTTTGTTGTAACATCCAGAGAAAATCTGGCAGAAAACCGTAAAGCAATACATATTACGTCAAATACCGTAAATAGCTGATAGTTTAAACTATTCATAAACGATATTCAACAATAAAAGAAAAAAAGAAAAAAAGAATGTAAACCCAAAATGTGTAATGATCCAGTGAAAATAAACATCTCCACCATATTGATTGATGATGATTTAGTCACCATTTTTATCAGTGCTACTTGAAGGGGGGCTACAATTTTACAATTTTTATACCAAATCTCAGAAACCATGTCTTGTTCATATTAATTAGAAATATTTCTTACACCTTGCACTTATATAGGATATGGATATGTATATTCTATTACTTACAGAAGTTTTTTAATTTCAGGGTCTCACTCATGTAAAAGGGAAAACTAAAAAAACTAAATACCCTACTTCTGGGCATAAATGTGCCTTTTGTTTTTGTTGTCAAATCAAATATGAAAATACATCTATAGTACATTTTGTGTAACCTAAATGGCCTTTATCTCTTATTGCCAACCGGTTAACGCTTAAAAAGATTAGTCTGTATTTAAGGAGTGAGCTGCGTTCAACTGTATTTGAAAGAATGTGGTGCCGCCCTGATAGTTACTCTGGTGAGTATTCTAATGTGCCCATATTTGTACTTTACTTTTTTCTATGTTATTGATAAGTGTTATTGAAAATTGTGGAACATATATGACATATGCAGTGGCTATGAACAGAAAAAACAATTCCTTAAGGCGACAATACAGAAAAAAAAAAACGTACCGCAATAAATCTTCAGTTGACTTCAACACAAAATCAAATTTTCTACAAAAGGGAACACAGGTTGCATATTTTCCTTATTAGTGATAATCTATCTTTAGCAATAATTAGCCATATTCAGCAGCTTAAGCATTATACTCGGAAGTCATAATCCAGTCCATATGGACTCATGATGGAGCGAGAGATCAAAACTCCAACATATATTATATTTTTTAAGTCAGTGACGAAGGTTATGGTCACATTATTTGTGACCATGATTTTAGCATTTGGGTATACAGCATGTTTGTTTCCTTATGGGCATTGGGTGTATCGTTGACAGTGAAAATCGAGGGTGGCCGTAAATAATGTCCATGTTAGTGACTGGTTCTAGTACAGGAAATCTGATTGGTTCCCTCATAATTGGGTTCAAAATGCAGCTGCATTCTGATCCAGCCCTATATATATTTAATAATGAACTTTCCTTAGACATTTTCCATGAACGCCCTGTGCGGAAATGTGCAAGTATGATTTTTGTGATGTGAGCTCAATAAATAAGAAAACATGATTTGATGTGCAACCTATTTTTCGGGTGGAATTATTTTACTTTAAGATAGAATAAAAACAGCCTTATCATTTAATTTGGTATGTAAGTGAATATGTAATCTAACTGTACTGGAGTCTTCTGTATGCTCTCTGTGCTCATGCAGTATGTGCTTGGAATGTACGGTGTGCACATTTGTGGTGTAGTTGTTTGGCAGAGATATTTCAGGCACATGGTTGGGGCTTTGTGACCGAGCGAGCAAGAGAGGGAGGCAGTCTTCCCATCCTGAATCTCTCCGCCTACACAATCTCCTGACACAACTTCAAGCTCAGTAATGTTGGATACGCCACCAGACTGAACTCACACAAGCTCTGCTATCACCTGCCTGTGGACGCAAACATCACACAGACGGTGAGTGAACATCCTTCTTCCTGTTAATTGTTGCATTTCCGTCTGCTGCAGCAAAAGAGAGAATCTATAAGAAGCGGAGAGCTTTTGTCAGATCACAGGTAAGAATGTTTGGAGATAACCTCTGTGTGTATATAGTTCAAAACATAATCTCTGTTACCCAGACCTAAGTTGTTGTCAAAGGAGGTCAAAGGAGTCACAGGAGTCTTTGCATTCCCTAATCTTTTAATTCGTTTAAGCTGTCGCTTCCTGGTAGTCTTTCAGCAGGAGTCGGGCTTAAACTAACTGGTACTTTTACTCAAAGATGGACACAAACAGCGTTTGAGGATGAACATACTGAGCTGATCTTTATACTCTTCGGATTCGCATTCTAAAGCCAAAAATGCTTTGAATTGGAACAAATGCATGTATTTGTGTGTAATTAATATTTGCACAGAGATGCACTCGCACACTGCTGTAGGAAACCCGTTTTCTCTCCCCATCATCCCAGCCTGGGCAATAATGTAGCACACATTGGGGAGCAGGGATCATTAAGCCAGCAGCAAAAATCAGCTCTTGGGATAATAAACCCATAAGCCACAACATTCTAACCACAGACAGGTGAAGAAAGGATAACCTTGATTATCTCTTTTCAGTTTCAACTGTTAGTGGGTGGGATACTTTAGGCAGCAAGTGAGCATTTTTTTTCCTTTTTAGTGACTTTGACAGGGCAGAAATCTTGATTGCTAGATGATAAGATCACTCATCCATTTTTTTTGCAACTACTGCTAGAACCTATCCCTGCTGACTTTGGGTGGAAGGTGGAGTACACCCTGGGAAGATTGTCAGTTCATCAGGGGTCAACACATAGAGGCAACCAACTATTCACACTCACATTCACACCTACAGGCAATGTAATGCAACGTGTTTTGACTGTGGGAGGAAGCAAGAGTATCCGGAGAGAACCCACGCATATAAAAACAATCAACACCCCCACAGAAAGACCACAGGTCCTCCAGTGGAGTTGAATAACCATCTTAGTATGAGGCCACAGTGACATCCACTACACCTCTATGCTGTTCAGGCAGCAAGAAGTGGACCTACATAATATTAGGGCAGGCAGTTCTAATGTTATGGCTGATCAGTTTATGAACTTCATTCTGTTTGTCTGTACGTTCTGGCGTCTGCTTATAATAGTGCTTCTACTTTTCAAATCGTTTCTTTACTACGTAAATTATTCTATCTAATGTGAATTTATGTTAACAGAGAAAAAATATTCTAAAATGGATGGATTAATTGGTCTACGCCAAATATGGGTACGCATTCCTCCTAGGGGTGCTTTGTGGTATAGCATTGGTTATATGAGATCTTCATTTTCAACGTTTAAAAAATATATCATCCATTATCACTAATATGATTTTAGTAGGATGTTAAAATTTAGGCTGACCCACAGGGACATATGTGCTGCAAGTGAAGAAAACAGATGCAAATAGAAAAAACACAAGCATATTAAGAAAACATCATCAACTTGACAACACGTGTTCAGCATTTGGAAAATGCAATGCAAATACCACAAAAAACACTTTAAGAAAAAGGTGCTGCAAAAGCCACAACACAACAGCAGTGTTTCCAGAGGCGTTTCAACTTGAGGCAAAACCTGGACGCATTACTTTTAATGCTTCCTTTAAAGAATAGAGCAGATATAGGTCGGAAACAAGTATACAGAGTTCCATTTGTTCTTTTCATCAGTCGTCTCTCTCCCATTTTCGACTCTTCTATTAACTTCCGGGTCTTTCGTTCATGTGACTTAGAATAAAACCTTAATCAATAGTGCGTATACAACTTCATCTTTGTCATCTGTTTAACCTAATTACCCTAGCATATAGCAGCCAAAGCTACAGCAAGTGATCGTTTTTTGGAGATATTGAGAGAACAAAAGGTGGCTTGATCTTATTTTCATAATGTTCATCAGAGATCTGTTCTGGTGTTGTGCTTTTACATTTCATATTGAAACATGTCTTGAATATAAATCATTATTCATAGCTGTAGCAATGTTTTTGTTTTTTTTAAATGGCAGATTGAGGAGATTCCATCATTGATACTTATCAGTTCCCACATCAATCAAATTTAATACAGGCAGAAATTGCTTTTGTAGTTGATGTTATGACACATTGCAACACTCAAGTCAATATGCACAATAGTGATGAGGAGTTTTCTTCAACCAGGATATTACACCTTGTTTACTGTAGCATTGGAAGGTTTTATTGTGAAGGTCATTATTAAGTTTAATTTATTGTACACACGATGTTGATTAAGGATTTATTGTAAGTCATGTGACCGCATGACCCGAAGTTAAGTCAAGATCCCAGAATATGAGGGACATGGCAGAAGAAAACAAATGTTGTATACTTTTTTATGTATTCTATCTTTTCTAATCTTCAAATTAAGTATAAAAGCGGGTCCAAGGATGCATCAATTTTAAGCGTCCTCAGTAAAGTGTTTTAGCTTTTCGCAGTATATTTTCCAAATTCTGCGCACGTGTTGTCAAATTGATAAAAATGTTTTCTTAATTTATACTGTTTATACAGCGGAAAATAATACAAAATTTGTTTTCTAGTAAACCTATTTTAAAAGAAACTTAAACTGCAAATGTGTTAGCATTCAGGTTCAAGTGTGGGTATTTAATGATGGATGAGTATCAACAGATGTTTCTGGTTGAAATGTAGGAGGGATGTGACTCTAACCCAAATTGAGAAAGAAGTAAAAAAGGAAACAAATGTGACTTAATTATTATTTATGATGTCAAAAATGTTTGACATTAATCTAGTGGTGTAATTTAAATGCAACAAGTAAATGACAGAGTGTACAGCCTATTATTTTGATGGCACAGTGCTGTATTGTATTTCTGTTTTCTTATTAAACATGTTTTCCGCTATAATAGTGGTACTTGGCTGAAGGTAAATTAAGGGTAAATTGTGGTTGTTCTATGGCTCTACCTTTTTGAAGTACTGTAATGTAATGTGATATGTCACAGAATAACCTTTAGTCTCAACTATATTCATAGGAGTAGTTCAAAAACAACAGAGTTGACTATACAGTCAATAAATAGTATAGTCACACAATATTTCGACAGAAAAATAAAAATATCACAGGAAACAAAAGTACGCTCCTAATTCTGGGTTAAAAGTCAAGGCATACAATCAAGTTTAAAGGCAGGATTTAACAACAGTCAGTGTGGAGGCCAGCCTAACATGGAGGTTGGCGGCAACTAGTTCCACAACAGAAAAAGCTTGGTTGCGACTGGTCTTCATCTTTGTGTTTGGGACCACATGAGACAACTGGTCTGCGGACCTCAGTGATCTCAAGGAGGCACATGTTCGTATGATATCAGAGATGTAAGATGGTTCCAACCCGTCCAAAGTTTCAAAATCTTTGCCCAAATCGAGATAAGGGGTTCTCCCTTACGTGGCAGCGTTTTGGACAAACTGTGAGAGGGAGATCTGGCTCACGTCAATTTAAAGGTCTCTACAGTTGTACACACAGTTGGTGATAAAATAATGCAGATTTTCCAAACTCACTTAAAGATAAAAATGCCTTAATCTTGAGAGTTTATCTGCTTGTAAGGTTTAAAATCATTATCCATTACGATGCTAGGGTTGAGAACCACTCATATTAGGGACATCGCAGGCACCATTTGGTTCCAAAACCCTAACTTCCATTTTCCTTACATTGAAATGTAATAATAATTTGAGGGCCATTCAGGCTTTGATGTCGGTAAGACACACCAGCAATGGTTATTGTGAGCTTTTGTTGTTACTCGGTCCAGAAATTGTTTAGTTCAGATTTCATGACACTGGAGTTGAGGAAAATTGGCAACTTCTGACTGTTTCATAATGTCCTCACTCCTCAAGTGTTGAGAAATCTTCTAGCCAAGAAATTGTGGAAACTGCTCTACTGTATTTTTATCCAACTAGAACACTGTGACTGTGCCTTCTTATGACTACTGATGTTGTAATGACACCCACAGACAGGTCCTGACTTTCTAGACAAGTCCTCCTGTAATTTCTAATTATCCTCGATCATCCTGCTTTCATAAGTCCAGGTGGATTTTCTAACATTTGCTGGCAGTAACTTTCTTTAGCTCCTGATAATTGGCTCTGGTCAAAAGTATACCACCAATCACATGGTGCTATTTATTGAACGTGTGCATATGTGACCATGTGCTCATCCGACAAGATTGGCAGGTGTTTAAGATCTTCCTCCCACCATCATCTCTCTCTTTCTCCCTCAGGTGTAATGTAATGCTGGGAACATTTTCTTGTTCCCATAGTGTCAGGTTGGTCCAGCTGTGATTGAGCCGGTCATATTCTCTATTTTTAACAGCGCAAGCTCAGGCCTCCATAGTGCCAACAGGTGGACAAGCTAACCGGCAGCTTTGGCCTTCAGATGTTGGTCTTCCGTTTCCCTGTTCTATTTCCTCCTTCTCTCCTTCACTAAAATTTCCATCTTTATTTATTCCTGGAGCTGAATTTTCTTAGGACACCAGGAAAGCACAAACCTTTATTAAACAAAAAGAAATTACATAATTCTGCATATCACCACATTGGTGAGACTAATCCAGCTCTGTACCCAGTTAGAATTAGAATTCAGTCAAGGACCCACCGGCATATTTTGTGCTTGGGTCTTTGGGGGGCACTGGCTTTGTGATACCGTTAAATTTCTCCGCACGTAAAAGGCACATTGCATGATGAATAGCAAGTATTAAATCCTATGAAGAACATCCTGATTCCGACTCCATTGAGTAGTGTTTTCAGTTGCATTAACATTTCAACCAAAATTAATTTTTCTTGATGTTGGTCTATTGTTTAATAGCCAACATCAAGGCTATGAAATTCACAGCAGTGAGCTGCATTAAAAATTAAATAAAATGTGGATTATTGGCTTATTTTTTCATTTCTATATTTTTTATTCTAGGAATTATGTGACATCACGCATGCTATTTTTCAGCGGTCAATTCTATTTAAAGAATTGAGCTTAAAGAAATATCACACACCCCTGTGGTAACCCTCAGGTATGCCTAGGGGTAAACATACACCCACTCAAGAAAAACTGATATAGACTTTGAAAGTTACACTTGGGAGGTATTAAGGCATCTGAGATAAATAAAAAACAGAAGAAAAAAATTTCAGCAAATAAGTCCTCTTCAACACAACATGAGAGGGCTAAGCCCGATGGAGCGTAGAGGCAGATCCTAAAGATAAAAGAGCCCAGATCAAAAACTGGTTCCAATTGAACACAATGAATTACTAACTGGTTTTAGGTTGAAGCATATAATCACCACCGGTGAGGACAATAAAATCTGGCAAAGTCTTCTGAGGTGAGTCGGTCTCTTATACTGCCGATGATTGTGGACGAGTTTGCTGATGATGAACAGGTGTGTGATGGTCTGAACTAGAAACCAGGTCACCCCGCCGAGACCCCCAGCAACATGAACGAAAGAAACACATGGAGAACAAACCAAAACAGAAGCCGGCCAGTATTTTAAAAGTCTTAACAACCTTGACAAACACACAAACACACCCCTGCAAAGGATAAATGGTGAGAATAAATGGATTGATGGATGCTGTCAAACTACGTATTGGACAAGACAGCCTTACACCCTTTGCTCAGCAGATGTGAATTACTGATCAAATAATGGGCTGCAATGACGAATGCAGAGTCAGCAATGACAGCAACATCAGCTATTTGTCATGAAATGTTATTATTTATCATTTATTCAGGGAAAAGTCAACGTTGCTTAAAAATATTGTAAGGTTTGGGTTACACATTGAAAGCTTTCATGGTCATGCATCTACTTTTTGCTTTTCATCTTTTAAAGCTCTATGCAATAGAATCAGGAGAATCAATCTGAACCTTCAGGGGTCATTTTCTTTTCCTCTGATTTACTGTCATGTCATGTTACAATTAAAACGGAGCATCAACAAAGCCATGCTACATTCTCCATGGTAATTACACCATTCCTCAATACTGTATTAATCATCATCCTGACAAAATCACACTGACGTTCTACATCTCTATCGCTTTCCCTGTAAAGACTCAAATACAGAAATCCATATGATGTCCAGATCAACTGAACACACACATACACACACACACTTAAATACATTTGTTCTTTTTGGGCATTCACATGTTAAACAATTTTTACACATCAGACAACTCAGACAATCATGAACAACCGTACATGTTGCTGTTCCGATCTGATTCTGGCTCAGCAGCAAGATTGACGAATAGAGATGAAGGAGTTCTTCAGCCTGTTGCGTTTACATTGAGGGACTTTAAATTGCATCTAGGAGGGTAGAAGTAGGTATTCTCCGTGCAATATGTGTGAAGAATCAGAGGAGATACCATTTGCTGGTCGGAGGTCTGTGTTTGTGTTGTCTTAAAATAATTCAATTCAATTCAGTTCAAACAACTTTATTTATGCCACCAGGGGCACCTCACTGTGAGCAGCTCATACAAAATCACAGTCACACAAATACATCAAATGGATTATTACACAGAGTTAGAAATGTAACAATAATAATAATAAGAAGAAGAAGACAATAAATAATGTTAAGTAAGATAAAAAAAAAGGGTAAAAACAACAACAACTAGTGTGCAAAAGCTATGTTTATTTGTTTAAAAGTCCTAATGCAGAGGGGATAAACAATCGGTACAGGTAGACTACCGATGCAATGATGGCAATAGAGAGAATTCTGAGGCAAGAACATGTTCAGAACATTGCCTTCTGAATAATTGGTTAGTTACAAAATGAATTCAGGTCTCTTTGTTTTACTCCTATAATTTTGGAGCAGATGTTTACAGTGTTGTGCAACAGGTTGGCCTATGGTCTTATTTGAGCATATTTTGATTTGACTTCATTGTTTGGGTTAAGGTCATACAGACCAGCTGCTGAACCAGACTGTAAAAAAAACAGGAGAATAATCGCTTGGTGGCAAGGTGGCATTTATCATAAGACCAAGGTACTTGTATGAAGATACATGTTTGATTTCCAAATAGTCTAATGTCACTAGATTCAGCTGGTGATCAGGAGGAAGGCCAAAAATGATTTCCTCTTTCTTATTAGTGTTCTTTATCAGAGATATTTTCCACACAATTCAATCAGGCAGTCAGTATCATGCTAGTACTGTTTGCTTGTTTAACATGACACTTGTCCGTGGGTGGCATGTGAGTATGAGGCAGCAAGTGAACATTTTAATGGACATGCATAAGGATCTGAGAGACTTTGACGAGGACCAAATTGTGATGACTAAATGACTGGGTCAGAGCATCTCCACAACTGCAGGTTCTGTTGGGTTTCCTGGTCTGCATGTAGATAATTCCATTATAGCTCCGACTTTTAGGGGATATAAAAATGGTTCAGGAATCTTTTAAGGTGCACAACAACTCATTCAATGCCTTGACTTGACTGCCAAATTTGCCAGATCTCAATCCAATCAAGCGTCTATGGGATGTGTTAAACAAACAAATCATACAGATCCTTTAAGTCCCACCCCACAACTCGCAGGACTTGAAGGATCTGCAGCTATCGTCAATCGGTGGGGTAGGTAAAAGGTGTTTTAATAGTAAAGGGGGGCCCTACATGACATGTTAAGGGCGGCTGTAGCTCAGTGGGTAGAGGGGATCTTCCCAATCCGACCATCAGAAAGTAGCCAGTTCAAGTCCCAGCAGGATCTACTTGTCATAGGTTCCTTGAGCAAGACCCAAAAGCCCTAGCTCCCCAGGCGCTACCCACTGCTCCCTTTGGCATGGTTAAAATGCAGAAAAAGTATTTCATTATGTTGTACTGTGTATGGCTGTATGTGATCAATAAAGGATACATTATCACTATTATATGAGGCAGGTTGTTTCAAGGTTATGGCAAATCAGTGTATATTTTCACCTCCTGCCTCCATTCACACAGGAAGTTTTCACTTTCTACATTTTCCTCATTGTTCAGAAATGAGATCACATCAGAGAAAAGATCAAAAGAAATTGCCTTCTTGAATGTTTAATTCTCATTTCACTACGGTGCCCACATGCATACAGGAACTACTGTTAGATAATTCACTGGTTTAAAGGAATCAGTCAAGGATGTACAAAAGATAGATATCTGTTCCTCTCTTGGTTAAGTAGCTTGTGATTACACAGCTGGTAATGAAAAGTTTAAAAAATGTAGATTTCCGCCACTGAGGTTGAGGTAATAAGTCTGTCTGGGATAATATTTGTATTTTATCTTGCAACTCCTTTGCTAACATATTCTCTGTCTGTTCTGTAGGCCATCATGGAGGAGGCTGATCTGCTGAAAGAGAGGCTTCAGGCCATCACGGTGAGAACTGTGATGCATATAATAGATTTTACTAGTCGGGGTGCAAAAAATTTCAACACGTGACTATCACAATTTGTCTTGTTTTATCATATCTCAATTTTACATCCGTTAGTGACTGTGTGCCCTGACTGGCAGGTTCTGGTCTGTCAACCCTTTCAGAGTTAGTTAAATAACAGTATAGAGGTGCATCAATGTCTTAGATTTTTGGACCTCAGAAGATCAGCATGTCAGGATCACTTGGAACCAAACAAACCGGCCAATGTCCGTTGCCTCTGCTCTGCGCTGGCACACACCTCAACCCTCGTTGCTGTCTCTCAGTCTCCCTCAGCATCTGTACTCTGTGCATACTCAACTCTGCCTGCATGCTTACAAAAATCAAATGGCGTGACAAAGTGCAAGAGATACAGGAGAACAAATTACACTCTTCACTCCTCACCTATGACAGTGTCCACTGACGTAGGAGATCAGAGGGCACGGTTTTCAGTGAGTTATTTTTTTACAAACTGCAAGTATTTTTACAAAATGGTTTATACCAATCTTGGCACATCCCATAAGAACACATGCACCGTACTAAAAAAAATAACTACTATTATTATTTTTGACAGTCTTACTTGTTGTTTCTGTAAATGTCTGTCTCTTCCATCCTCTGTCTCTTTCTGTCTGTTTCTCAACGCAACTGGTCCAGACAGATGGCCAACCAGAATGAGTGTGGAGGGAGTTTTCTCACCACGGTCTGTTCTTGCTCACAAGGGACACTCTGTTGGTTCTATTTAGAATAAAAAATAAGATTTAGACCAGCTCTTTTTGGCTAGTACCTTGAGATAACTTTTGTTGTGATTTGGTGCAATACAATTGATATTGACTTGACACATCGTGTGTGACTTTAATCAAATATGGCTCCTAATAATACATTATAAAAATCACCTCAACATTAATATATCAAAGTCCTGCAAATTGGATGACCAAGCAGCAAATCTTTGAAGCTGTTAGTAATCTCTATTTTGTTGGTGATTAGCAGGAATGAATTCCCTATAAAATATCCTAATCGACCTCTTGGATTTCATTCATCACTGTTCATGATAGTTAAGGTATTCTATTGGCACCTATGAAACCCCACTGGTAACCGAATGTAGGCGACAAAGCATGCAGGGAACGACAGTCGTCTGATTGGTAATCCCCTAACGATCATGAAACCAATTGTCTCTGTGAAATGATTTTCCTGGTCCAGACATTTCAGCAGAGTGACATCACAAAGCTGGATGGAGTCAGACTCACACAGAGACAGGAATATAAATACCAGTAGGCATCATCAGATTCCCCTCCACCAGGACTTAGTGCCTTGGTGATCCAAGATCCAGCAACTAAATTTAGTTCAAATTGACCGTACCCGCTTTGACATCTAGGAACCCACAACCAACACACATGTGTTTTGATAGTGACTTAAAGATTAAATGCAATAAGCAGAGTGCTTTTACTATGATTATCCATGCAGTCCAGACATAATGACATAGCTTTAAAATATCCACCGATAATCTAACTTTATTGAATTACTATTTCTCCTGGAGGTGATTGATAGAAGTGACAGCTTTAATGAACAGGTGGACGGTAGACCTGTGTTAGGTCAAGAAGGTTGAGTTGTATTCAAGCTATTTATGGCTTCTGGTGTCAAGCTGACAGCTCAAGGTTGAGGCGTCAGCACTAAAAGACAACAGGTGGAATACTTTCCGTGCAAATGTCATACCATGATGGAAATATGTTTTTCATTTCAGGACAAAAGAAGAATCCAAGAGAACATTGCCCTGAAGAGGAGACAGATTGAAGAAGAGAAATTAAAACTCCAATACATGAAGGTGATTTTTACTGTAAAAAGAATATGACAAACAAGAGATACGTGGTTATAACCTCTAGACAGGCAGTATTCACCTATTCACACACACTCATACAATGAAAGGAGCCATAAACTCATCAGGAGCAATTAGCCAGCGCCTGTGACACAAAAGGTAGGTTGTTCTTCCACATATCAGAAATAAGTGGTTCCCTCTCCGACCCATTGTGACTATGTTTCAAAGTGTCCTTGATGCAGGAATCCAATTGGGTCCATTTCCATTGGTGAATGAATGGTGCATGAATAGTTAACTTGACTCATGCTGGCTCCTGTTCCTTCCTTTCACACAATCACTCATCTCTAACCAGCAAATATATTATCCTTTGTTTCGGGATATGACCTGAAGCCCAGCTGACGGGTTTTGACCTGAATTTTGAATTTGGGGTTCAGGTATCAATCAAGAACAGGGGTGGAACTATCAGCCTTCCGATAAGTGGATAACTGCTCAATATCAATATCCTGCCCAGTAGCAACAACCTTCTGTTCTCTGGTTCATTTCAGGCAGAATCTGGGAAAGACTTCAAGACTTCAAGACTTGTAGCAAACTTCTCCCCTTATGAAAATGCTATGTTTGTTTCCCATGTTACTGTCAGAAGTAGCCTCTTTTTGGCCACAAGCTTAAATAATATAATGCAGTTATTAGCGTTATGTCACACCATATTGACCATTGACTGAACTGACGTTGCGGATACAGGGGTTGTTACAAATTATGTTCATTCACTTTAAACTTTTGTTGCCTGAATTTTATAAGACTGGCTTTCTCAATAACAAAGTGTGTTGATCAGCCACTTAGACTCAAAGAAAAATTTTTAAAATGGGACAAATTTATGAACTGAATCTCAGAGAAGTGTGCTTGTTGGCTTTAACAGAATAATATTAATAATTTATGTAATTCATCCATCATATTAAGTCTATTTGTTAAGGTATTTGGTATAGAAAAAAGTCTACGAACAATAAACAAAATGACAATTGATTGTGCTGTCTTTTGTCATAGCCACTCATGTCATCTACCACATAGATTCCATATGTTGATGTTATGCTAAGCGAAGATTGTGGGATGGAATAGAGACAGAGAAACTGCTGAGTTATGGATTTAGAAGTGAACCCAGATGCAGACTCACAGACCGTTGGTTGGTTTAAAAGAGGACTTATTAAAAATGAATTGAAGGCTTGTGGCAATGGTGACTAAAGAGGTGGTCTGATGTATGAAGTTCTTTGGCAGAGGATTTTTCTCTTGAAGGCCAGAGCCAAGATCTCATTGCCAGCCAGGAGGCTGTCGATGAGATCTTGCAAGCAACAGGGTCAGTGTTAGCAGGAGGCAAAACTTGAATGGGGAAAAAAAGAGCATCTGTGAAAATTTCCACTGGGAGTAAAATTAGGTTAATCTAAAGCTGGAATAGGAGTAGAGCCGGGGTTCTTGGTCAACCAGTGTGGAACTAAGCGGAAACTGTGACTTAATTTAAAACTACAAACAATTAACTTAATTTATGGTATCTAGCCAGAGCTTTCATCACTCACTTGATTCTGCTTCTCAAATTAGTAATGGGTGGATTTAAAATATATTTAAAAAAAACACTTGTTCAGTCATTATCAAGACGAGAAATTATTCTGAAGTTGCTGAAATGCCAGAATAAATTCAAATTCCAGAAGAAAAAAAAAGGATAGTTATCAAATTTGTCTAACGTGGCCATTTCCGCATGTCCCAACATCAGCATGACTTATAATGCGAAATTGAACCTCCCTTCAACCCCTTACAATATATGGTATGCTACATAATTCAGATTAATTATTTTCACCTAATTTATAGGAAGAAAAAGCCAACGGTATATATTATACAGTATATGAATACATATTTATTTACTTATGTTTAGTGGTTACATTCACATTATCTGACTACGTAAAAGCTTTAACTTAAAACATTTGCTCAGATAAGGATCCCATTTGTTTGTAATTGTTAATATTATCAGACTTTTGTTCCTAAAAAAGATTTGAGACCAACCATTAACAGGCATTTGTATGTAATATAGCTTATTATTCTATTTTAATTAATAACCAATACTTTATCAATGAATGAAACAATTCTGCAGGTTGCGCACAAATATTAACGGCATACTGTGGTCATGTCTATTTATATCTGAAAATCTGAACGGTGACATAACTAAACGGTGTCGTATCGCTCATGTTGCACATCATGTTAATTAAAAAGTCAACATGTTGTCTGAGTGGGTACTCTTCTCTTGTGTGAGACATGGATCCCACGGTATGGGAAGCACAACACAGTACTGTACTGTACAAATGCTAACAATTTTTTACAGTACTGTACAAATAAGTAGCACAATCCGGCCCCATACCGCTCCGAACGCGATTTGGACTTTCCCTGAACAAGTCCCAAACACATTTTTTGTCCAATCCTGGTGCATTCTGACGTGACCTGTCCGGCTTTTTCACAATCTGAAAAAGGTCTGAAACTCTGCTGTTTGCTAAAACTGTGTGTTGGTGTGTTTAAATTGGCAGAAGAAAGCCCTGAAGGAGCAGTGGCTGATGGATGGTCTGAGTCAGCAGTCAGAGGAGGAACAGGAGGCCATTCGGCTTCAGGCTCAGGATGAACAGCAGCAGAGTGATGAGCTGCAGAGCACCATCCTCAGGTAACTGAACTGACAGCCTCTCGACCCTGCAGTAAATATCATAGTACATTTCACACTGGAGACTACAGGCTGACAGAAATAAAAATAATGTCTTTCATTTATTTGTTAATTACATATAGATATATATGAAAAGACCTTTAGTGATCCCAGTGGAGAAAAATGGATTTCTGCAAAGGCAAATAATGACATAATAATAAGAATGATAATAATAATGTTAAACCGTCAAGTTCAAATGAAGCAATCTCACACACGTTTAGGCAAGGCAAGGCAGCTTTATTTATATAGCGCATTTCATACACAATGGCAACTCAATGCGCTTTACATAAACAGTCAGAATTTAAATAAAAATAAAAATATAAAAAACTACAGAAGAATAAAGAGAGAAAAAGAGAAAAAAAATTAAAAAAATAAAATCAGCATACAATAATGAATTAGAAGGACATAGTGCAAATGAAAGATTACAATTTAAAGGGCTTTGAACGCTCAATCATAAGCACAGGAGAAAAGAAGTGTTTTTAACCTGGATTTAAAAATGTTT